>JAHPZR010004759.1:0-7500 GCA_019787425.1 Platygyra sinensis
CCCACATCTCTCTGTGTATGCTTTGACTGCTGATTGCTTATCGATGTAATCAATGAACTGTGCACTGAGTGGCTCTGGAGCCTTTGGGAATATCTGCTGTATAGTTCAGCCATCTCGGGTTTGGTCAAGGTAAACAGAAGTTCCTTCAAATCTTCAACATGGCCTAGATGTAAACAATTAATTATTTTTTAGAATATTTTGAAAATTATTGCACTATTCGGGAAATACAGTCGCAGTAGAATCAAGTAAACTACAGTGAATATTTGGTTTTCTTTGTTTTTTTTTTCTCGTGTTTACCTCAGACAGAGCATCACTTTCAGCTCAAGTGAAAATTTCCAATGTCAGTTCCAGAATATTTAAAAAGAACATTTTGCATATAATAAACACAACCCAAAGTTCAACTTCATAATAACATGCCCAACTTTTTGAAGTAAAAGATTTGAACAAATTACCATCAAAACCACCAGGAAAATCAATAAAACACAAAATATTTCTAATTAGGCTTATTTAACAATGCAGTATAACCGTGTGATAAATGGAGATACATGAAACATAAGTTTCAAAAACATAGAAGCCACAAAATTCAGGAGGGAGATTAAGCTAAGATCATCTATCATAGATTAAGTATAAAAAGCAGGAATAAAAGCTAATGTACAAATATAGATACGTAAAAAGGATGGTACAGGTAAGTAGCTAGCTGGCATTGATCATTAGGAACGAAGCTACTAGTACATAATACGTATACAGGACTAAAAACACGAGGAAATCTCACTTGTCTTTTCCTGTGATCGCTAAGCTCCTCTGGAGCTGGCGGAACAATGGTGTCTCTTGTCGGCACAGTATCTTTCTTTAAGGAACCAATTCATTTAAAGACCTTGGGCTTCCATGCTACTGAGTACGGCCAGGCTTTTCTCACAACACGATTCTTCGAAATGGGCCGAGAGAGACGTGTACGTAGATCCCGGCTCGTGTCTCTGTCTACGGACGAATTGAACCCATTTGCCTCTCACAACAGGATCTTTGGGGAACTTATACATGCAGATGCCCGGTGTGAATGATCTGTTTTAACAACTTCGCTGGCTGGGAGCACCAGCAACGCAATATCGGCCTCGTTATCTCTTGGTCGCCTTACTTTCCGCCATACTGAATTGATCTTCTGGCACCCAAATGACGTCAGCGGCTCTTGTCACGTGGTATTTTGGCCGCGCAATTCGAAATACCATTTTTGAGGGCAAAATGGCACAACTTCGCTGGCTTGTAAAATCGTCAATTTTAACCCTAAACATCTAAAACTTTGGAATCATGTATTTCAAACAGTATATTTCAAAAATATGTGCAAAAAAAATTTCGCTTCATAGGCACTTTAATATCTTTCATTGCCTTTCTAATTCTTACACTTGGCATGGCTTCTAAATTACCATACATCCGGGTCAGAGCTACATCCAGATTGTTCAAATAGTCAAAAAGTCCTTCGCTTTGGGCACTTGCCTAATATTAGGCCTTTTTTATCTGTTTTTATAACAGTTTACCCCCTTAGCACTTGTTTGCAATTGCATAGTTTAGAAGGTGACGTTACTTCGTGTAAAATGTATTAACCGTTGTTTGACTCGGCTTCCTTTTCCTCGAGTCCTTTAGGTCAATATCAATATTAATATTTAATATTTCTATAGCGCTTTTTACAATGGAAGATCAAAAGCGCTTTACATGTCTAGTAAATCTAACTACACTAATTAATATAGAAATTATTAATAGTATGTCATAATTGTAATATGTACAAATAAAAATAAGATAGTAATAAGGTTGCAATAAACAAATGAATGTGAAAACAAGAAATTGCAGCTTTGATATGTTTTAAGCAGTTTTCAGTGTCAAAAAATAATTGGTTTTGCGTTATTACGCGATACGATTGGCTTAAAGGAGCTGTGTCACGGTTAAACGGTTTGAAAAAATTAGCCTAAATTTTTCAATTTGTTGTTGGTAATCTGTGCCAATCTTCTCCATCCTTGTTCCTTTATGGTTTATTATTATCTCTTTAGTGTTTTCCTATCTTTCTAAAGTATTATTTTTTTGGTTTCCTTCAGTTTAAAGGTAATTTTGTCGATGGTCAAAATAACTCAAAATACCGTGAGGTAGCCCCTTTAAAACGACTGACGCCCCTTTTTGATCCAGTCAGAAGCAAAACAAAACCACTCGGTAACTCGCTTGCTCGTGTTTTCCCGCGCTTTGCCGGCGTCAGCTACAAGTATTTTCCATGAGTTTTAATTGGTTCTTTGGCGGGATTGTCGGTGTGCTTTGTGCCGTTTGGCCAAGAGTAATTACTTTGACTTTGGTTTTACGACACTCAATTAAAATCTGTTACAGCGATCGCTATTAACGATCATATTGATTTTTTGTTCTTTTTTTCTTTTATTTTATTGTTTTACGCTCAACACATTTACACCAAAAACATTTAAAGTTACAGCTCCAAACGCTACTAATCTAACGTTCATTGTGTACCAAATACAATATTTAACTACATTACTGATTTCTGCGGCAGTATTTTCCATGCATGCTTTAAATTAGTACCATTAGTAATAGAATATTGCAGTTAAAGAATTACAAAAAACGGCGACAATGTACGTTGAAACTTATGTAATCGTTTCTTTGCAACTGCGATTTCCTTGAGTATTGTTAATTTCTCCTTTACTCGCAGAAGAAAACTTTGGAAGCATATCTCATCCTTATGACCATTAGTACAAAAGATGTGGTATTTCGCTAGTATAATTAAATAGTTCAATGCCTGCCAATGCGCTCTGTTTTCAAAAAAGCCGTAAAGTATTTTACCTTGATTCAGTATAGAAGGTTTTCACCAGTTTTTTCATACCGCCAAACCTGAAAGGTTTGCCAGAAGGGAGCAGTTTAAATACAAGTAACTAACAAGTGGCTAAGAGTTTGTTGCTCGTGGTGGCAAAGGGGACACACATCACTATCTGAAAAACCGTCACGATATCCCGCACGATATAGACTTATTTGAGTAGGAAGTATGTTGTGTATAATTTTATATTGAAACATAATGACTTTTTAACTTCTTTTGTGATCGTGAAAGGTAGTTGATAAAGTTTGTGAACATTGTTTTCAGTAAAATTAACCATGATGCAAGATCCGATTTTGCGAAGTTGGCGGGACGAAGGAACTCTCTAAAGGCCCGTTTGCACAGAAAATTTTTGGCGCGGCAACTCGATGCAATTTTTGTAGCGCCAAAGTTGCAACTTCAAAATCGCACTTGTAAACCAGGTGCGATTTTTAGTGCGATCTGTCGCCGCGATATCGCAGGGGTTTGGAAGATGTTTGAAACTTGCTGCAACTTTAGCGCGACAAAAATTGCATCGAGTTGCCGCGACAAAAATCGCCTGTGTAAACGGGCCTTAAGATAGAGGAATAAATTGAACTTGTGTTAAATATTGTATTATCATTTTGATTAACCTTGCCATTTTGGTTTTGCCGTTTAATTTTATCTTTCCACACATTAGGAATGGCGTCAATAAGGCCATACAACGATCATATTGATACCATCATTATGGTTCATCTCTCACCCGCAGACTGAAAAATGGTTTATTTCTATCGCCTGCATGTGGCAGCTGTTATCTCTCTAATATACAGCTGTTTCGAGAATGGTTCTCCTACAAAGGCGTAAAAGCATACGCGACAATGTCGAAAGGTAGCATGGGTAAAGGGTAAAGTTGCTCGACTAAAGCTCAAGGTGTTTCAGGGTGACGGATCGAAGAAAACAGCCCAAACATGTGCATTGATGGTGTCTCCCTCCTAAAACACTGTTATTAAAACCTCCATATAACACCAACCGGTAGTGTCGCGTACGCTTTTACGCTTGGGAGAACCTTTTTCAAAACAGCTGTAAACAGATTGTTGCTGAGAGATCTTGACGACAGGGCTGTCTTTTGTTGTCCCTCTACGTGAAGCAAAGGAGAAACTCTCCACTTCTCGTTAGTTAACCTCATCTTGTCCAAATTCGCCTTCGAAGGCACATCACGAAATATAGGGCTGAGACAAACACTACTGATCTTCACTTTAATAACTTAGCTTGCTGAGCGCTTTCAAGAAGTTACAGCATGATGTTCATAGCAGAACTCGCCGTGTGATATAGGAGTTCTATTTTACTCGCCGAGTCTAAGAGCCACTATTACTCTCTTTCATGAGAATCGAGGGTTTTGCGGCATCTACCATTCCACGCACCGAGAAATGGAATTCTCCTTTGAAGGACTATCGCACATTAGTATCACTCAACTAGTGGACTAATGCAAATCCTGCATTTTGATTGGCTACGCTACTAGGGGTCTAATAGTATTAGTCATCGAGTAGCGAAATTCGCGGGTTTTTCTTTCGTTTTTTCCCAAAGCAGATATTTCTTTAACTTGCATTTGCTAACTTTATTATTGCCTTTTTTGTCCGACTAGTTGGGTGATACTAAAACAATTAGACCCTTCGCCCTCAAGGGCCACGGGTCAATAGCCCATTCGGCTTCGCCTCATGGGCTATTGACCCGTAGCCCTTTCGGGCTACGGGTCTAATTGTTAATTATCAGTTGTTTTATTTTCATAACAATTTGGAGCTTGTGTTCTTTTTTATTTGATTTGTTACAAGAATTGGTTTTGTTATTATCTTGTTGACAAAACACACCACAGATACAAATTTCGTTAGGAATTATGATTAATTATGTAGAAAGTAAGGATCAAGTACATTCCAAAATGTGTACACATAAACTGAAATCAAATAATAAATTAACTTCACTACTTTTTCTTTTACTGTATTCTTGACCTAACTGTTGGCACATTAACTAGTGCTTTTTGCCGCCTTTAGTTTAGAAGGAATTTGTACCGCTCTTTTTGATGGAAATTTCTTCAATGAACAAAGAGACGTTTTAGTGTCGGCGCTGTTAATTTGTTGTCTTTTTACTTGACACCTTGCCTTTGAACTTGGGATTAGCAGCAAAGCTGTTTGATCGTGCCCATGACAGCTTTTCGCACTTCCCTCATCTTCCAGCAGTATAGTAATGGATTTAAAGTTGAGTTAAACAGAAGCAGAGTTACCGTTACAGCCCAAGAGAAGTTAAGAGATAGTGTTTGCGATCCAGTGTTAACAAATGCACCCACTGATATGGCATATGGAAGATAACAAGCAAGAAGTGTAACTTGCACTAACAGTGCGGTAGACACAGTCTTTCTGTAACGTGCTATATTTAGGGTAACTCCTTCTCCATTCGATTGTCCTGGCTGAACATGGCCCTGCACATGAATTTGATGATGGCGAAGTGTGAGATAAATTTTCGTGTAACACAAGGTTGAGGTTACTATGCACGTCAACAACACTATGCAGACAAATGTTACAGTAATACGAAAGCTATAAATTACTGTCAGTGCATTAGCAGTGCTAGAAAACCAAAAAGCAGCGACAAGAAGCCACACCTTTTTCATAGTTACTACACATCTGTACCTTAGCCTCAACGACAGTGCCAGAAGTCTGTCTACACTTATTGCAGTCAGTGTGAGCAAAGATACTCCACAAAAGCTTGAACCTATGGTATTAAAAAGTATTCTTAAATAGTGGCAATGTTTGGAGTATTCCGAAGACATTCTGTAGGCAATGTAGAGGGGCTTTGTAATAAGACCCACACAGAGATCTGTGCTTGCAAGGCAAGCGAGGAGAAGTTTTGATGGCGGATGAATGGACGTCACCTTTTGAAGAGCAACAATGATGAGAACATTCCCCAGAACTGCAGAGATGGAGAGGGGAATATTAAAAGTTAAAATAAATATCGTTTGATGCATTCTGTTAAGAGTTATTGGACAGAATAATTCTTGAGTGTTCGTGTTGTTTCCATCTTTTGTTGAGTTCGCCATTTCTCGCCAGCTAGTTACTATGACGAGTCATTATTCTCTTGCTTTGTTATCAGTTTCCGCCGGTCTCCAGGAAGTTTCAGCATTTTTTATTGCTTCATTTAGTCTTTATCTTGGTTCAGGAGTCGTTTTCCTGGTGATTGGAACAGTTTATTAGCACAGAGAATTACAGACATGACATTAACGAAAGACTGTTTGGGGTTTTCCATACAAGGGAAGACTGGCTTTGACACTCAGAATCAGCGTTATTTAATAATCGTTATTTTATTTTTCGGTGAGAACGATGGCGAACATCGCGGTCTGTTCGCCATTGACTATCTTTTACTGTTAATTTGCTTTAGCTCACTGGAGTGATTAATAATTTCATTCAAAATTCTCGCTAAAAAAAGTTAAAGTATTGTAATGAGTTTTGTGAAGCGCGTTTCTATTCGAGCCAAGACTGTAGTTTGTTTATATTGGGTGCAAATCTCAATCTCTACCGGTTGTGAGATTATTGTTATCGGTATTGGCACGAAATTGCTATTTGAAGAAAACTTTTGCTCTTTCGTCGAATGCATTCGAAAGTACATGTTATAATGGTTTATTATAATAGTTTCAATGTCAAATTTGGAAATAACCTTGCAATGTTTTACCATTCCGAGCGAAGACGTGTCAGATGACATACACGTCAATGTTTTAGTTTTATCTTTCAAGAACGACTGAAAACAGCTTCCTCATTGAATTACACTATTTTACTGTCAATTGAATTTGCCATTGTTTTATATAACGACAAACTTAAATGCTTGCAATTGTTTGTCACAGTTCAGATTCTCGGAAGTGCCTGACAAAAAACATTAATCCGGCCGTGTTATTTTTATTTGAGATCTCGGACTTCAGACATACATGATTGAGCATGAAAGTAAAGCTGCGATATTAATGACACATTATTAACAAAGCCAAAGCTGAATGTGTTCTGTTTTTTTAGACTTCCAAAATACCTCAGTTACAAACTCAGTACCAGCATGTGACTGGTCAATCAGCTATGGTTTATTGTGCCGGTAAACCCATGGAAAAATCGCGCGTCTTCTAAATTATTATATAAAAGCAATATACCACAATTTTCTATGGTTTATAGGCTGATAAACCACTTGGGATGTTGGTAGAACACTCGAAGAATTCGTAAATCACTCGCCTGCGGCTCGTGATTTACAAATTCTTCTCGTGTTCTACCAACATCCCGCGTGGTTTATCAGCCTATAAACCATAGAAACTTGTGGTCTATTGCTTAAATAAGGATATTCTTTAAACAGTTCGTGCGATTTTTGAAAATCACTCGCGTTGATACTGCGCGAATCAATTCGAGGAAGCTTCAACACCAGATGTAGACTGAATGTCGGTCAACAAATGACCTCTATTTCATTCGTTTTGATCAAAATGACAAATAGCTCGGTTAAGAGACTTTCGGTGTATGACACTAAAATGACAAAATGACTACTAATCCCAGAGACTGCCAGCTGCGCTTTCGTACTTCGGTCTTTCAGCCAATAGCAGAAATTAGTAAATATATTGAGAGCTTCATTTGAATTTACTGACGTTTTTTGTCAGAAATCAAAATTAATTAATAAAGGAA
>JAHPZR010004759.1:17500-20000 GCA_019787425.1 Platygyra sinensis
CTCGGTCAAGATTCTCCCATACAGACCTACTGCTCGGTTAATAAGAGCTAAATATTCTCCAATTTCAAAAGTACGCGTGTTGCGAAAAAGATTTTAAGGATACTAAACACAATATCTGTTCCTCGAAGCTCTCAGGTTTCCTCGAGATACGCTCTCGGAAAACTGTACGCTTCTCGGAACAGATAATGTCCGTGGACAAATATCCTAGCATATTTTCGCCCCAAATGGATGCTATTGTTTGTTTAAATTTTTCATGAGTAGATAGTCCTCGGCATATGCATTTTTACAGAATGACATCTTTGTTGTCGAGTTGACAATTTCATTTGGGACTTTTGTGTTTTAATTTAGGTTCATCAATTCTCACAATCGTAAGCACGTCAGTTTCCAAGTTGCTGTAAATCATTTGGCAGACCGCTCACCCAAGGAGCTTGGAATACTGAGGGGACGCACGCATTCATATGGTTATAACGGAGGTCTACCATTTCATCCAGACTTGTCTTTGAAAGATGTCCCAGACACGTTGGACTGGCGTCTTTGTGGTAATAGCAACATGCATGCTAGTTTAATACTGCCTGAAGTCTTGACATTCCTGTCCGAGCGCAGCGAGGTCCTTTATAAACCGATTTCTTCCTAGTACGTGAGGGAAATTTTCATAAGAATAAAAAGAGGAAAAATGGGCATCTACTGCAACGCACAGGCTGTTCCCAACGCATTACGCTCCTCGAAGAATTTTAATTTTACTCGTATTTCAATTACTTTTTCTATCACTTTGGTTATACGAAGATCGTATTTTGAACACAGTTCCTGTTTCATTTCAAGCAATTGGATTGGATCGACCTTCTTTTCATTTTCGAAGACTACCTTCATTTGGGCTCAATCGACGATCGATTTCTTCCTGGCAGAAACATGGTTATGTGTGCTACCTGTTACCGCCCCTTGACCTTGCTATTTCTCAGGACGTGGAAAGAAATCCTGGCCCACTTGCTCATCGTTCTACTGATCGCGCGTACTCGCCTCCCTACGCTATTTCCTCCGCCGACAATCAATCAAGTCAAGCCCAAATTGTTACGAAGTTCTACTCCCGAACCGATCTTCTTTGCTTACGCTCTTTTGGACGAAGCCATTTGGATCAAACTTCATTATGTCTACTTAAAGCCCTTGGTATTTTTAAGTACCGAGGATGTCGCGCTGGAAAGGCTAAACAAGCTAGGAAACATGCTGTTCATAATATTCTTCCGATTACTTCTTCGCGTCGGGATTGTAGATCATTAAATATTCAACTTGTCACCTCTAATGGTGTCAACTCCTCTGTTTTGAAGCCTCTGAGATGATCACAGTCATCGAGTCTTCCTTCAAACAATCTTCTTTTCGCCATTTGTAATGCTCGCTCCGTTAGGAACAAAGTTGAAACAATCATTGACCATGCTGTTGGCAATGACTTCGGTCTCTGTATTTTTACCGAAACTTGGTTAAAGGACCTAGATTCTGTCTGCATTGCTGATCTCTCTCGTCATGGCTATTTATTTAAGAGTTTCCCACGGCAATCAAATCGATCTGGCGGTGGTACAGGCATTTTATTCCGCAACTCTTTTGATGCTTCACTCGTGGATGGGAAAAAACACGATTCTTTTGAATTTTCGGAATGGATTCAGAAGACAACGAATCGTTCTATCCGCATTGTTGCTGTTTACCGCCCTCCCAGCTCCTCTGCGTCGGTATTTTTTGATGAGTTTTCGTCGTATCTTGAAAACATTGTCATGTGTCCTGAACCTCTTGTTATCGCTGGGGATTTCAACTTCCACATGGATTTGGTGCATAGTAAGGATGCTGTAACATTCAACGAGTTGTTGGAAACCTTTGGCCTCTCACAACATGTTTCAGTGCCCACACATATCTTTGGGCATATTTTGGATCTCATCATCACTCGATCCACCAATGACTTAATCTTGGGGCCTATTAACGCCACCTTGCCCCTCTCGGATCATTTTTTTTGTTGAGTGTTTTATTCGCTTCCCAAGCCCATCTATCTCTAGCAAGTCTGTGTCATATCGGAAGTTAAAGAGTATCGACATTGATGCATTTAAATCGGACATCAACTCCTCTGTACTTTGCAGTAACACACACTGGAACGACCTTGGCAATTTATCCAAGCTTTACGTCTCCACTTTATCGGAAATCCTGGATAGACATGCTCCCCTAAAAACGAAAACTCTTGTTACTCGTGTAAAGATCCCTTGGTTTAACGCTGATGTTCTACAGTTAAAACGTTTTCGTCGTAAGGCTGAACGGAAAGCTCTTAAAAGTGGTCTCTCCTCTGATTGGCTTGCATATCGGAAAATCTGTAATAGATATTCTGCTCTTCTTAAGTCTACTAGAACTTCTTATTACACGGATTTAATTGATCAGTGTGCTGGTGACTCCAGGAAGTTATTTAAGAGGCTGTCTCACCAAGAACCACCCACTCAATTTCTCTTGAAAAATAATTTTGCCTGAAACTCTG
>JAHPZR010004759.1:25000-57500 GCA_019787425.1 Platygyra sinensis
CTCCCTTTTCTCTATTTTGATTGTGTATATTTTTCGTTTCTTTCCCTTTTTTTATTCCTTTTTCCTCAAAAACTTACATATTTTACTATGATAATGCTGGGCCACCATAGTAAATCACCTAAAATAGTCTTGTTAACACTACTTTGTGAATGGTAGCAGATATTATTAAAGCGCTAAGTTTCAAAAATATATTGTCGTTATGTTTATGTGACCTTTCGACTTCGGTACGCCATTTTCAAAAGAGATCAAATTTCACGAAACTGTTGCGTGTATTTTTCGACCTCACAAATTTTATTTTAAGTAGCCCATGGTTTTGAAAATGGATTTTGCAAGAAGAAATAATGCTCTTTCTTGTGGAATGAGTCACGATACACCAGGCGAGGTACCAGTCAATGATTTTAGGCCCTCAATTTTGTGAATTTTGCAGAGCGAGAAATCGCTCGAATTATTGTAAATACTGGAAAGTTTGTCAAAAATTCAGTTTTAATTTAAACTGAGAAAATAACCACTCAAAATTTCTATTATCGTCTGCCTTATTTGATTAGTTATTTGCTGTTTTGTAAAAATGGTGTTTTGATTTTCAAAGGAGGTATCAGCGGTTTGCGGTATGAGACGCCAAAAACCAGGTCTGAGAACTGAGAAACCAAATTTGTCTCCGTACGCCAGTCCAAAATATTTATCGGATCGAGGTAAAATATGTATTTTTAGGAATAGCTCACCAAGGGCTATCTGGAGAATTTTTTTCAGATTTTTCGTTTTTTCGCTATTGCACGGTCCGTTTGAAAATTAGTGACATTAACTCTTAAAATTAAAGCTGATGTGTGAATAATAACACTTCATTGTAAGAAGAAAGTAGTAATCAAGACCAGAACATTAGTCAAGAAAGCAGAACACACTGACCCATTTTAAATGGTAGGTAAGCCCTTTTACTACAGGGAATGCTATCACAAAGGAAGATTAAAAATTATTTCCATATGATAATCCTACAGAACTGGTTGTCAGTCATGTTTCACGCAGTAATCAGGTTTCAAAACTCTCTCACTTTTCTCTGACGAAATAGTCACAAATTAATATGTCAGATGTAGAAGTACCTTCCACAAGCAGCCATACTTTCCACCCATTTACGACTGGTACGTTTTCAACGAATTTACCCTCTATATAAAGAAAATCATCGTTGAAATCACAGAGATCTGAAAGGTTACTTCCACAATCCAGTGATGTTATATTTTGATTTTCCTTGACTCAAGACCTTCATGATTTTTCTTTGCGCTTCCGATTTCCTAACCTTTGAAAACTCCGTAACCCTTAAAATACTAAAAACGAAAACAACACCCACATGCCATCAGCTCAGCAAGATGGGCTTCAATGCTAAAATTCCCACAAAACAACTCATCTTATCGGCTTCTCAAACTGACAGTAAGGAAATGTACACATCATCTCAATTTACAAAATAAAACAACGCAAACACTCTAAGATAACCTGTATTCATTAATTTTATTAGTAATATTTGAAGGGTAGTTTTCAACATGTTCAGAAAGGCTCACCAATCCATGTGGTCGATTCTTTCGTTGTTGATAGGTAACCTTGTTGATATCGTACGCCATCTTGTTAATTATGAGTCTGTGATCCACTCAAGTTTATTTTGACCAAATCTTTGCCTGATTTCAATGGTTCGAACTTTCACGGGCGTATTTGAACATTTCCAGACAACAAATCATGCAATGTCTTCATCTCTTTTACACATCGGCTAGTCAATAAACTTCAGAAAACCTTGAAACAAAGCCTCAGAATCTCTTATGGTCATGAAAACAAGCTCGCCAAATATGACGTCACAAATACCGTATGTTCGTTTCCAATCTCGGCGCAGCCATTTCTGGTTCGCCGTCTTCGTAAAGCTCTCGGAAACCGTCGGATTTTCTTATCTTGAGCACCACGGTTTGTGCAAAACCTAATTTTGAGAGTTGATTCTGCTTCCTTTTGGCATGACTGATTTTCATCAAAAGAGAAATTGTCCAAATTTCGTTGCATTTGACCTTTAATGAACTGATTATTTGAAACTTGAACCAGCTAGTCGTTTCAAGAATGCAATAATGAATAGGCCATATTCGTACTTCGGTATTGGACTGGAACTAGCTTGCAATGGAGGCTCATGCGGGGGAATATCATTGTATTTGAAAAGACTCCCCCTGCATCAGCCTCACTTGCAAGCTAGTTCCAGTCCGATGCCGGGAATACGAATATGGCCTATTGATTATTCGAATATTGAACTCGCTCGTTCAATCCAAGAATACGGCTAACGGGTTCCGTTTCCAAAAAATCAATTCACTATTGCATTCTAGAAATGACTAGTAGGTTTGAAACCTACTAGTTGCAACAGTGAATTGATTTTCCTTATACAGAACCCGTTAGCCGTATTCTTGGATCAAGCGAGCGAGTTCAATATTCGAATATTGAATTCATTATTGCATTCTTGAAACGACTAGTGGGCTCAAGTTTCAAATAATCAGTTCATTAATGCAATCTTGAGGGGTGCGCTTCACTTAGTTTAACTGTAATATGCAAAAAATAACTAGCGATAACTAGCGGTAGATAAAGTATTTTTTCGTGAAGTTTTTTTCTTTTTTTTTATCTTAACGATTACCTAAAGATTTGTCGAACCGCTTAAAAAAGTACAATTATGCAAAATGGCAAATTTTGCCCTTACTGATACCTTAAAGGGACACTGTCACAGGAGTTTTGCTGCTTTCAGCTTCATTTGTTGCTGAAATCTTTACCTGGTACCTCTACTCGTTCCCAAAATGCTCAAATGGACTAACAGAAACATATCAAACGAATGGTGGCTCAGAGAGCAAACCATAACGAATTTCTGGTAATATTTTCAAGGAATGCCTCTAGAATTTGAAAAAACTGGCTAGTTTTTTCAAATTTCAATCCATTTCCATCCTTGCCATGTTAAGTGCTAGGCGGCAATAAATGGTTTCGGCGTAGTGATAAAGTCCCAGATAACAAAACTGCATCATTATTTTTGGGCTTCCATTGATGCAGGAACATATTTCGGCATTGTAAAATGACGCTAAAATACTGTGACAGTACCCCTTTAAGGATGTACTAGGTTAGATTTTCTATAGATTCATACTTTTCAACATTGCTATCATCAGCTATATGTTTAATTACTACAGACTCTGGGATTTCTTGTTCTTTGGGCCTTGGCAGAAATTGCAGAGCCACAGCTTTGGATACTCTTCCTGAAGTCCTCTTCTGAGCATGTCCTTCATTATGCTAGCATCAAACATGTCAAAATATGCCCAGGTTCAAACTTAACTGGCTTTACAGGGTCCTTTTCAGTTTTTCCAAACTCTGCTCTTACAATTTTCAAATCTTGGAAAGGAATAGCATACTCAATGTTTTCACAACGTCTTCCTTGCAGACGGCTGGCGCGTGGGAAATTTGAATTGACCAGTCAGGATTCAGTGGGCGGGAAAAACTTTACTGTCCTCACGTCAATGTAAGTTGACAGGAGAGGCATTTAATCGGCCAACTTTTCTCATTGGAGATGACATTAAATATTCAAGAAAGGGGATTTAAATTTCCAAAAACCATATCACATTGCAAAAAGTGAAAAGAAAATATTGAGCAATCTTGTGTCTCCAAGCTTTTAATTTGGCGCCAAAAATAGTAGTTTGTCGAGCGTCGCCATGTAGGATAAAAGCTGTCTCATTTTGAACAAAATGTGCTGTTCGTCGTCATATTAAACTCGGAAATCTCTAGTTAGTTATTAAAATAGGCCAAAGCAACTTTAGAATTATCTTTATTTTAGCTAGCGGTGAAGAAAATGGCTATTATCGTATCGTTTTGATAGGACAGCTAAGTTTTGACTGCCGCACGTACTGCGGGCTCAGCCGCCGTATGCAAGGTTTTCCATTCACATTCTCTGAAGTTCGCGTAGACATTAAATTGTTGTTAACTATGGATTGTAAATCGAACAACACGGCTGCCACATGTCTAAAACAGCCATCACTTCCACCCGGCCTTGCAGGGACAAAAGGCCGAGTGGACCTCTTCACTTGAATTTAAAATTACAAATCCATTATACGTGGTTTGACCGTCTTCATTTTTAGCCCTTTTTTGTGGGTTTAACTTTAAACTGGAAAAAGCAAAAGCTTTTTCCCTCCACTGGACAATGCTTAAGGTGATCAACGTGGTCATCACGAAACAACTTAAAGCCAAGAGGACTTTTGAACCAACGAAGATTTTCAGGCGAATAATCATCTTTACCTAACAAATAATTGTTAAGGTCTCCAAACGTGAACTCAGTAGCTTTGTGCGGTCTTCGGTAGAAACATCCAGTTTCCTCTGTTTCATCGCCGCTGCTTTCTGGCATAAATAAAGCAATTCAGCTTAATTTTCGCTTTCTTTTCTCACCATCACCTAGTTGTATACCTCTCTCTCGCAAATAACTTTTCAATTCATCAACCTTAAATTTCGAGAAATCTTCACTGTATGTCTTTTTTTTCACTTGAAGCCTCCATGTTTGATAGGATGCAATGCACTTAACCTCGATCTTGTGCATTAATTTCGGCACCAGATATCTAAAATGCGAGAACTCGGAAATGCGCTATTGCTGCGCATTTTAAAACCGAGTTTACCAGCTGGTGAAACAGCCGGTCAGATGGCGCAATGAATGCAAACATGGAAAACGTCAGTGATCGGGAGCTCTTTTCAGAACTCTTCGACAACCCAATCAATCCGTTACTTTTTTTACACGGTACCTGCATTTGTTGATGAAAATCGAGCTCAATCGAATGATTTGTGTTTGTGTTCGGTACGTAATCTTTAATGAGCATTGCCGGGCGTTCATAGCAACCAATGAATCAGCTTCTTTTGGGCGCTATGAATGATAACAAGCGTTATAACCAGGAGGGAGGGGGTGACTCTATTGTTTTCGAGTATCTGTCAGAGACCGACTCATCACTGCCAGTGTGACGTCACATAGCAACAAGTCGAAGCTTCGCTCGGCTTGCCCAGATTTGGCGTCGGGACTCCATTAAATTCAAAGAAGAAGAGGATAGTACAAGCTATTATTGCGCTATTAATCACTAATTTGGCATAAATGTGCAGGCTTTGTAATGGATATTGTCTGTGAGTACAACTATTTGTTGTGTTGTGAGCGTTTTTTTGTTCCAAATTTTATTGAAAACAAATCGGGTCCAATGGGGTTACCGCCATCATGACTTCCGGTCAAGTAAAGGCCACCCAAAACGCCCACCGTTTTCTCTTCAAGTTTTCAACAGAAGTACCTCAGAAGAGGAATTTTTTGTTCCTTTTTGATATAACTTTCAAGCCATTGTTAGTTTTTCTCAATGTGATGAGCCATTTTGCTCAACAACCCTTTTGAATGCGAGGGCGTACATGCCGGTTTGATTTCTCGCGTTTTAAACTTTGTTCGATTGGTGAAAGGTCAAGAGTGTCTGTGTTTACCAGCTGTTAGCGGGTTGAATGCTTGTGTTTTTAATTTTGTGGGGTAGAAGACTCCCTGTGTGCTCCAGAAGGGCTAACCTTCAGAATACCCGGCCACGATTGCGTGACATTAAATGCCTGCTCCCGTAGTCCCGCAGTCAATAAATATTTGCATATGAAAACAAAAGAGAAAAATGCATACATGAAACAAGCGTGCTACACATGAATATACCTCGTTCTAAAATCCATCAACCGAAACAAGCGCGTTACACATGAAAAGACTTCGTTCTATAATCCATGAGCCGAAACCCGGAGTTTTTAATATTCAATTTATCCACTCCGGGACTGCGGGAGCAATGGTTTTACTCGTCGTACTTTCATAGCAATAGTTTTACTCGTCTTACGTTCATCAACCCATAAAATGGCGATAATCATCGCTACATCTCTTATTGCCATTAATGTGCCATCCAGATGTTTATTGGCTCTCGAAACAAAGGATTCTTTTGTTCTGTGGTTGGTAAAATTTAAATATCAAAAGACTTGTTTGTAAACAGTGAATATCGCTATACAACACCACTGCGGGACCACGGAAACAAGAGTTAAATGTCACGCAGTCGTGGCCGGGTATTCTGAAGTCGCTCTCCAAATTACATTCCATTAACTTTGAAGTGATTGTTAAGACGAACCATAAGTACTGAAGGCTTAATTCTCAGCACAGAGCACACTTAATATACCATGTACCAAACCTCCTATTCTGGGGACAGGACATCTCCGCATTTCTGCGTGGGCTCCCGGAAAAACGTCGTCAATCCATTAAACTTTATCGACGTCTCAGGCACTTGTTAGTGTGTTTCTACTCAAAATAGGAGGCTTTCGAATAACTTATCCTACCGAAAATTACTGCAAAGAAGTCTTTCATATATTTTGAATCCTGGGTAACATTGAACGAAGAAATCGAATCATCAAAACGTTAAAAATTTCCACATATCTTTCAGATAACGAACCAAAAAATTTGGCCACCATATTGAAAATCACCGATGTATTTTTTTTTTACAGAGATACTTTATTTCAATACTACAAAACACATACATCTCATAATACACTATCCTTATTACAATACCGAATTACTTAACACATACCTACCCCCCCCAATTCCCCCCCCCCCTCCCCCGCAATCCTTTCTCAATTAAAACAGAAACAGAAAAAGGAAAAAAATTGTTACAACGATTCAAAGGTCGCCCACTTTTCTCTTAAAAACTTCATATTGTTGCTAGTACGCGCAATATAGAGTTCTGTTTCGTATTTCAATTGAACTTTCAATTTAAACGCCATAACATTTGGCAAGGTTTGATTCCTTCTGCAATCCCATAAGTAGAGTTTTGCAATAATAAGAAGATAGTTAAGCAAGGGGCAAGATCTTGTTATGATACCTACAATTATATCCTTTTTAGTAAGACAAATTCTCTCCTTCGTGATGAAAAACCAATACTGTTCAAATTCATTCCAGAACTTTTTCGAGTGTGGACAACTATATAAAAGATGATGCAATGTCTCTGAATCTGATTGGCAAAAGGTGCATTTATTACTGACTGAAGCCAATTTTATAGAGTTTAGTATTAGTATAAAGGATAGAATTAAGGCTCAAGTGCGACTTTATGTAGAAGCATAAACACTTTTTGCAAAGAATCAATGGAGAATTGAAATTCGCCTTGCAACTTGTTAAAGGCACTAGGAAATTGTGCCTTTTTATTTATTAACAATGAATAATAATGTTTTGATTTGTTCTTTGTGATATCAAAAACATTATTATTAAATACAAATGATGATGAAGATATTGGTGACATCGTATTATTTTTTAACTCATGGGGAACAGCATGACGAAGGCCAGCCCAGGTAAGAAAATTTGTTTTTTCAACTCTATCTTTGATAATATTGAACGATTCAGTGCTATTTAAATTAAGCAACAAATCACTTGTTCTAACTATACCAGAATCAAAGAAATTTTTGTAGAAGATTGGAGAATTGTTGATACGAATGTCTTTATTGTTCCATATAATGTTACGCCAATCCTTAGTTGACGCAAAGTTTTCACGAAACTCTGACCACCACGTTAAAAGTTCAGAATAAAATAGAGAATTGATGGTGTAATCTTTGATGTCAAAGTTACAGTTCAGAAAAAAATTCCTCCTAAACTAAGCAAAAGATGACGCAAATAATTTTTCCATGTACCCTCATTTTCGCTGAATATTCTTTTTAACCAGGCCAGACGCAAGGATTTAATCATACATTCCAGATCTATCATTTTTAAGCCACCCTTCTGAAACTCATTTATTGTTGACAATCTAGTAACCTTGTCCGTACCATTCCATTAAAATTTATACAGTAATCGATTCAATTCAACGATCACGTTGTTCGGGGTAGGCATTAACGAAGCTAAATAAACAAACTTAGGGATCACCAAACTTTTAATTATGGTAACTTTACCATAAATAGATAACCCTCTAGAGGACCAGACATTAGTAGTTTCTTATCTTGTCTAAATTTTCTATGAAGTTCTTCTCAAGCAGCAACTTTTGGTCATAAGTGTAAAAGATCCCAAGGGCCTTAATTGGCTCGCTAGGCCATTTAATGCCAAATGGTTTTGCTTTATTATTCCTGGAGGACCCAATCCACATACCTTCAGTTTTGTTAAAATGTATTGTTAAGCCGGATGCTTTCTGAAATACCTATCAGTAAATCGAAAAGTGCTTGAGCTGAGCTAACATCTGCAAGAACTGCAGTCATATCGTCGGCATATTGAAGCAATTTAGTCTCTTCTCCCCCTACTGAGATACCTTTTATTGTCGCATCTTGACGAACAGCAATTGCCAGAGCTTCTGCTGCCAAAACAAAAATATACGGGGAAAGCGGGTCCCCTTGTCTAACACCGCGTTCTAGAAAAAAGTAATCAGATGTGGTGCCATTATTTATTACACAGCTTTGGGCATTTTTGTAAAATGTTTTAATCTATTGAATAATGTCGGGGCCAAAGTTAAAGGCCTCAAGGCAACCTAAGATGGAATCCCATTCAACGCTGTCAAACGCCTTTTGAAAGTCTATAAAAATCATTAAACCAGGAACGTTCTCCGTGTCAGTGAATTCCATTGTGTCAAAAATAGATCTTATTGTTTCACCAATGTAACGGTCTTTAACGTATCCAGTTTGATTATAGTTTGTTCGCATGACGTCATAAAAATTTTGAAAACGAGGTGCTGCCATCAAGGGGAGGAGTATTATTTTCAACATGGTGGCCACGGACACGTAAGAGATAAATTCTTCCAAGCAAATGCCCTTGCAACCAGTCACAGAGATCTGTGCCAGCCCTTCCAGACTCTGATCAAAGGCATATGCTTATCCCAATATCTTTTTTAGGTCAGGACAGCCAGCCACCAAACATGACTGCACACATGAAGAATCAACTATTGTAGAATATGAGAAAACAAAAAAAGTCCATGTAAACTTTGGTTGATAACGAAATGTGGCCATTGTTTGTATGCCATTCCTGATTTTTTCTTTGCAAGTGTGGACTGTTGTGGACAGGGTTAGGGAGAGGTGAAGTGCCCATATTGCCATTAATGGCATTGATTTTTGACAGCTATGTTAAAAAAAAAAAATCCTTTTTGTTTGGAGAAAAAATGGTTTCTGTGTTCCAGTTTTGAAAAGAAATCATAAATATTATTATCCAGGCCCAGCAACAAATCCACACCTACGGAAACAGACTACTTCGGTGTTCGTTTAGGTTGCTCTAAAGGTCAAATTAATCGATATGCCTTTGTTCATGATGTCATCCATGATTATATTGGAAAGCAAAGCAAGATGTCCGGATTTGCAGAGAAAGTCAGGACAATCAATGTTGTCCCTGTTTCAGCAAGAACAAAATGAATCATAATCGTGGGATTATTTTGCCACAGCCTTATGCCTCAAGCCTTACATTTCCGATAAATGACTCCAATATTACATCTCCAAAAGTATGTGCCCTGATCTAATAAAATAATTTAAGTCTGGTAATATGGAACAATTTATTCTTGTTTTTCCATAGAAACCTTGTAATCAAAATTAGTCACGGTCAGGCTGGCACATGTAGTTTCACTAAAATCTTTCTGCTATCTGAATGTCACGCATGAAATAATGTCAGAGCTAAATGAGTTGCTGTATATTTGTGGGAAGGTGGTTGTATGGAAAAATAACATTTTGTTACTTTAAGATATTTTTGATAGACTGCATGCATTCTGTTACTATGCAGTGAGATTCAACACTTTCAAAGCAGCTGTTATAGTACAAGATTTATGATGAATTGACACTTATTTCAATGAATCTGATTGGGACTGTTTGGAAGTAACAGGAGTACCCAACGGAGCCGCTCGACAAAATACCCGCTCTACAGGGCAGAATAGCGCTGGCTGGGAAATTGAACATTTGCCACATGCACTTGCTAGAAAATCTATATAAATACCACGCTGGCTGGGAATTTATGTTGTAACACTGGCCCTAGCTAGATAAAAAAATGTCTAGTTTGTAGAGTTTGTTTTTCTCCTGGTAACCGTAAGAGAAAAAACTCTCTTTGTTCTACGACTCATTTTGAAACGCGAGCTCGCGCCAACACCTTTGAAATCGCTCTCGGTATTTGTTGTCAGTGCAGTTATTGACTGGGGTGTGTCAAATAAAGCGAGGCATATGTCATGCTGCGAATTCCTGTCAAATACTGACCACAACACACTTTTGAGCGCACAGCACCACTGGCAGCCTCATATACATATACATTCGTTTACCTGAACGTCTTGTTTGCCCAGTTTCGCTTTTCGTGTTACATAAATCTTATGGTGGCACGGAAGAAACCTCCTGTTTGTTTGGTTCAAGTTTTAAGTTTTAGCAGCTACTGGCAACTGATCGATCCGTTTCTGTGAAGTCAGCCAAAAGGTTAGCGAAATGTTACGTTTGTTGTCTGATCTAGTCAGTTTAAGAAACATCAGTTATGCACAGTGCCGTAAACCTCAGGAAAATGGTTTTTTCAAGACAATTCTCCGCTGATAGAAGACGCATAGTCTCTTCGTTGAATAATGTACAACATAAGCGGAGCATATTGAGGTCTTTCTTTCCTGTACTATTATGTAATTGCGCGCGCTGGAATTTTCCGTTGCAGCTATTTGTCAACGTACATTTGTAATATTTTGCACACGTCTCATTTTGGCCCAAGGTTTTGTTTCATGGAGGACAAGCAGCTAAAAAAAATGGTTATGCAATTCGTTGTTTAAGTGGAAAAAATTCAAAACTAAGATTTATTCAAATACTCTCCCTTTAGATCCCGTGGATCACGGGTTTTCGGCCGGGAGGCCGCGGGAAACGTCCTTCAGTTGCGGTCATTTGGAAGGCGTTGGGCTACTGGCCAGATATATTTCTGATCTTTGAAGATCGCAAGCGGTAAGAGAATTTTATGTTTGTTCTGCTTACGCGTGCGGAATAACGTTTCGTTTCGTTTCGCTGAATACCGTACTGAATACCCCGATGCAACCTTTCTTAATTCAAATCATTAAGATGCAATTTTCCAATTTTCTTTTGTTTGCGCTGGTGAAAAAACCCATATAACGCGGCTTTATGAGCTATCCGCAATATCGCAAGACTTCTTTATTTAGGCAATTTCTCCATTTCTCTCATCGCTAACGCTCAAATGCAGATGATTTGTCGGGTCTTGACCAAGCTCCGGAAGGGAATTTCTCTAAAGCACTGCCGACAAAATTTTTCCCAGGTAAAAACTTGACAGACTTGACTAAAATATAAACATTGAAGTATTTTTCTTGTCAATAATTTGTTGTAAAGAAATTGTTCTTTCTCTCAGAGTGCGATAAGGCTGAGAGCCGAAACATCGCTCATTCTGACCAACTGCAAAGTACAAATTTCCTCTAATGCGGATGTAAGCTTATAAAACAAAAATTGTCAGGAGACAAATTTCGGTTTGCGTTTGGCCAATTGTAAGAAAATTCCAACTGTTTCCGCTTCTGGACAGGCCCTTAATCTGTTAAATCTTAAATGTTAAAAATTGCCGCCTGTCAAGATCAGATTGCCAAAGAAAGATCACTTGGAATCACAAGAGATCATCAAGGTGAGCACCTCGATGATCTCTTGCTTGGAATCAAGTGTGGGTCCTTTCTAGACATAAACATAGACGGTTTTTCTTCCGCAAGACTTTATCAACAACGACTGCATGTTGTTATGAAATTCCGAGAGATCTGAGGTGTCAAAGTTCATACTTCCGGTGAAAATAAGTTGGCTTGGGGGGGGGGGGGGGGGGGTGGGGGGGGGGGGGGGGGGGGGGGGGGGGGGGGGGGTGTCTACATCACCTACGCAAAATCCAAAATTAGTATAGTGTCCCTAGTTCGTTTTGTTTTTGGTTATTAGCTTGAAACAGAGGTCAACAATGCAAGGGCATAAAACCACTTCATTGTTTCGAAACCTTGCTACAAAATCATGACATAATGACCCATGTGATTGAACTTACTTTACAACAATGCCGCTACATTCACCATGGCCTATGAGTCAGGGTTTGATGGTAGAACCCCCCCCCCCCCCCCCCCAAGCCAACTTATTTTCACCGGAAGTCATGAACTTTGACACCTCAGATCTCTCGGCATTTCATAACATTATCAGTCGTTGTTGATAAAGTCTTGCCGAAGAAAAACCGTCTATGTTTATGTCTAGAAAGGACACACACTTGATTCCAAGCAAGAGATCATCGAGGTGTTCACCTTGATGATCTCTTGATTCCAAGTGATCTTTCTTTGGCAATCTGATCTTGACAGGCGGCAGTTTTTAACATTTATTAACAGATTAAGGGCCTGTCCAGAAGCGGAAACAGTTGGAATTTTCTTACAATTGGCCAAACGCAAACCGAAATTTGTCTCTTGACAATTTTTGTTTTGTAAGCTAACATCCGCACTAGAGGAAATTTGTACTTTGCAGTTGGTCAGAATGAGCGATGTTTCTCTCAGCCTGATCGCACTCTGAGAGAAAGAACAATTCCTTTACAACAAATTATTGACAAGAAAAACACTTCAATGTTTATATTTTAGTCAAGTCTGTCAAGTTTTTACCTGGGAAAAATTTTGTCGGCAGTGCTTTAGAGAAATTCCCTTCCGGAGCTCGGTCAAGACCCGACAAATCATCTGCATTTGAGCGTTAGCGATAAGAGAAATGGAGAAATTGCCTAAATAAAGAAGTCTTGCGATATTGCGGATAGCTCATAAAGCCGCCTTATATGGTTTTTTTCACCACTGCAAACAAAAGAAAATTTGAAAATTGCATCTTAATGATTTGAATTAAGAAAGGTTGCATCGGGGTATTCAGTACGGTATTCAGCGAAACGAAACGAAACGTTATGCCGCACGCGTAAGCAGAACAAACATAAAATTCTCTTACCGCTTGCGATCTTCAAAGATCAGAAAGATATCTGGCCAGTAGCCCAACGCCTTCCAAATGACCGCAACTGAAGGACGTTTCCCGCCTCTCGGCCGAGAACCCGTAATCCACAGGATCTAAAGGGAGAGTATATTTGAATAAATCTTAGTTTTGAATTTCTTCCACTTAAACAACGAATTGCATAACCATTTTTTTTAGCTTCTTGTCCTCCATGAAACAAAACCTTAGGCCAAAATGAGACGTGTGCAAAATATTACAAACAACGTTGACAAATAGCTGCAACGGAAAATTCCAGCGCGCGCAATTACAGAGAGTACAGGAAAGAAAGACCTTAATATGCTCCTCTTACGTTGTACATTATTCAACGAAGAGACTATGCGTCTTCTATCAGCAGAGAATTGTCTTGAAAAAAAACATTTTCCTGAGGTTTACGGCACTGTGCATAAGTGATGTTTCCTAAACTGACTAGATCAGACAACAAACGTAACATTTCGCTTACCTTTTGGCTGACTTCACAGATACGGATCGATCAGTTGCCAGTAGCTGCTAAAACTTAAAACTTGAACCAAACAAACAGGAGGTTTCTTCCGTGCTACCATAAGATGTATGTAACACGAAAAGCGAAACCGGGCAAACAAGACGTTCAGGCAAACGAATATACATGTATATGAGGCTGCCAGCGGTGCTGTGCGCTCAAAATGTGTTGTGGTCAGTATTTGACAGGAATTCGCAGCATGACATATGCCTTGCTTTATTTGACACACCCCAGTCAATAACTGCACTGACAACAAATAAGAGCGATTTCAAAGGTGTTGGCGCGAGATCGCGTTTCGAAATGAGTCGTAGAACAAAGGGATTTTTTCTCTTACGGTTACCAGGAGAAAAACAAACTCTACAAACTAGACATTTTTTTATCTAGCTAGAGCCAGTGTTTCAACATAAATTCCCAGCCAGCGTGGTGTTTATCTAGATTTTCTAGCAAGTGCATGTGGCAAATGTTCAATTTCCCAGCCAGCGTTATTCTGCCCTGTAGAGCGGGTATTTTGTCGAGCGGCTCCGTTGGGTACTCCTGTTACTTCCAACAGTCCCAATCAGATTCATTGAAATAAGTGTCAATTCATCATAAATCTTTGTACTATAACAGCTGCTTTGAAAGTGTTGAATCTCACTGCATAGTAACAGAAATGCATGCAGTCTATCAAAAATATCTTAAAGTAACAAAATGTTATTTTTCCATACAACCACCTTCCCACAAATATACAGCAAACTCATTTAGCTCCTGACATTATTTCATGCGTGACACTTCAGATAGCAGAAAGATTTTAGTGAAACTACATGTGCCAGCCTGACCGTGGACTAATTTTGATTACAAGGTTTCTATGGGAAAAACAAGAATAAATTGTTCCATATTACCAGACTTAAATTATTTTATTAGATCAGGGCACATTACTTTTTGGAATGTAATATTGGAGGTCATTTATCGGAATGTAAGGCTTGAGGCATAAGCTGTGGCAAATAATCCCACGATATGATTCATTTTGTTCTTGCTGAACAGGGACAACATTGATTGTCCTGACTTTTCTCTGCAATCCGGACATCTTGCTTGCTTTCCAATATAATCATGGATGACATCATGACAAAGGCATATCGATTTAATTGACCTTTAGAGCAACCTAAACGAAACCGAAGTAGTCTGTTTCCGTAGTGTGGATTTGTTGCTGGGCCTGATAATAATATTTATGATTTCTTTTCAAACTGGAACACAGAACCATTTTTTCTCCAAACAAAAGGATTTTTTTTTTTTAACATAGCTGTCAAAATCAATGCCATTAATGGCAAGATGGGCACTTCACCTCTCCCTAACCCTGTCCACAACAGTCACACTTGCAAAGAAAATCAGGAATGGCATACAACAATGGCCACATTTCGTTATCAACAAAGTTTACATGACTTTTTTTGTTTTCTCATATTCTACAATAGTTGATTCTTCATGTGTGCAGTCATGTTTGGTGGCTGCTGTCCTGACCTAAAAAGATATTGGGATAATACGCATATGCCTTTGATCAGAGTCTTGGAAGGGCTGGCACAGATCTCTGTGACTGGTTGCAAGGGCATTTCTTGGAAGAATTTATCTCTTACGTGTCCGTGGCCCACCATGTTGAAAATAATACTCCTCCCTTGATGGCAGCACCTCGTTTTCAAAATTTTTATGACGTCATGCGAACAAACTATAATCAAGCACAAACTCTTTATTTTATTTATTTATTTATTTATTTATTTATTTATTTATTTATTTATTTATTATTTATTTATTTATTTATTACCACATATATGTAAAAAAAAAACCTGTTCACTTACAAGTGCAAACTTTTCCGACTTTTTGTATGAGAAAGTGGCTCAGTGTTGGTTCGCAACATACAATTTAACAGTGACTGCATAAGTTTTAGTGATACAACAGTTACAAGGACGCAAGGATAAGCCTATTTGCAGGAAACTTACCAAGGATTAGGTCATTTTACTAATATTTTTGTCTGTTTCTTCTCAGCTCGCGAGAGACTCGAGGAAAGCAAAGTAAAACATATGAACCAAAGAAGGATCAGACGTGACTCAAAAAAGAAGCACTTTGGAATTATTTAACAGTTACTGATCATACATATATTAACTGAGATATTCAAATGTTCCACAAATGATGGCATGAGCTTCAAGCTCAGATTGTTCCCTCGAGCTATCGGACAACTGTCTGCTTTTTGTAACAGATAGTGTCCGTGGCCAATACCCTAGCTCTTTTCGCGCCACTATTGTTTATAATTGTGAGAAGCCATTTTGAGTGATCGCACAGCGTAGAATTGCCATTGTTCTTGTGACATTTACTTGCAATGAAGGTCTGTTATAACCAGGAGGGGAGGGGGTGCTCTCCAAAGCAAATCAGTGGATTTAAAGTCATAAACTACCAGTCTGACGTCACGTCCCATACATCAAACAAAGGCCCTCTGGGAACGACGGAATACCCATTGAATTTTTATAAAACGCTGTGGCTTTGTAATTAGTGAACCCTTTGTTAAATGTGTAAACGAGTGTTTTGAGAAAGGGGAAATGTCCTGCCTCTCAAAAACGCGCTGTGATTACTCTTATTGAAAAGAAAGAAAAAGATCGTACTTTCTTAGAAAATTGGCGACCTATTTCTTTGCTTAACGTGGACGCAAAAATTATGTCTAAAGTCATAGCTTCCAGAATAAAAAATGCGTTACCTAGTATTATTCACTATAATCAAACTGGATACGTTAAAGACCGTTACATTGGTGAAACAATAAGATCTATTTTTTACACAATGGAATTCACTGACACGGAGAACGTTCCTGGTTTAATGATTTTTATAGATTTTCAAAAGGCGTTTGACAGCGTTGAATGGGATTTCATCTTAGGTTGCCTTGAGGCCTTTAACTTTGGCCCGGACTTTATTCAATGGATTAAAACATTTTACAAAAATGCCCAAAGCTGTGTAATAAATAATGGCACCACATCTGATTACTTTTTTCTAGAACGCGGTGTTAGACAAGGGGACCCGCTTTCCCCGTATATTTTTGTTTTGGCAGCAGAAGCTCTGGCAATTGCTGTTCGTCAAGATGCGACAATAAAAGGTATCTCAGTAGGGGGAGAAGAGACTAAATTGCTTCAATATGCCGACGATATGACTGCAGTTCTTGCAGATGTTAGCTCAGCTCAAGCACTTTTCGATTTACTGAAGGTATTTCAGAAAGCATCCGGCTTAACAATAATTTTAACAAAACTGAAGGTATGTGGATTGGGTCCTCCAGGAATAATAAAGCAAAACCATTTGGCATTAAATGGCCTAGCGAGCCAATTAAGGCCCTTGGGATCTTTTACACTTATGACCAAAAGTTGCTGCTTGAGAAGAACTTCATAGAAAATTTAGACAAGATAAAGAAACTACTTAATGTCTGGTCCTCTAGAGGGTTATCTATTTATGGTAAAGTTACCATAATTAAAAGTTTGGTGATCCCTAAGTTTGTTTATTTAGCTTCGTTAATGCCTACCCCGAACAACGTGATCGTTGAATTGAATCGATTACTGTATAAATTTTAATGGAATGGTACGGACAAGGTTACTAGATTGTCAACAATAAATGAGTTTCAGAAGGGTGGCTTAAAAATGATAGATCTGGAATGTATGATTAAATCCTTGCGTCTGGCCTGGTTAAAAAGAATATTCAGCGAAAATGAGGGTACATGGAAAAATTATTTGCGTCATCTTTTGCTTAGTTTAGGAGGAATTTTTTTCTGAACTGTAACTTTGACATCAAAGATTACACCATCAATTCTCTATTTTATTCTGAACTTTTAACGTGGTGGTCAGAGTTTCGTGAAAACTTTGCGTCAACTAAGGATTGGCGTAACATTATATGGAACAATAAAGACATTCGTATCAACAATTCTCCAATCTTCTACAAAATTTCTTTGATTCTGGTATAGTTAGAACAAGTGATTTGTTGCTTAATTTAAATAGCACTGAATCGTTCAATATTATCAAAGATAGAGTTGAAAAAACAAATTTTCTTACCTGGGCTGGCCTTCGTCATGCTGTTCCCCATGAGTTAAAAAATAATACGATGTCACCAATATCTTCATCATCATTTGTATTTAATAATAATGTTTTTGATATCACAAAGAACAAATCAAAACATTATTATTCATTGTTAATAAATAAAAAGGCACAATTTCCTAGTGCCTTTAACAAGTTGCAAGGCGAATTTCAATTCTCCATTGATTCTTTGCAAAAAGTGTTTATGCTTCTACATAAAGTCGCACTTGAGCCTTAATTCTATCCTTTATACTAATACTAAACTCTATAAAATTGGCTTCAGTCAGTAATAAATGCACCTTTTGCCAATCAGATTCAGAGACATTGCATCATCTTTTATATAGTTGTCCACACTCGAAAAAGTTCTGGAATGAATTTGAACAGTATTGGTTTTCCATCACGAAGGAGAGAATTTGTCTTACTAAAAAGGATATAATTGTAGGTATCATAACAAGATCTTGCCCCTTGCTTAACTATCTTCTTATTATTGCAAAACTCTACTTATGGGATTGCAGAAGGAATCAAACCTTGCCAAATGTTATGGCGTTTAAATTGAAAGTTCAATTGAAATACGAAACAGAACTCTATATTGCGCGTACTAGCAACAATATGAAGTTTTTAAGAGAAAAGTGGGCGACCTTTGAATCGTTGTAACAATTTTTTTCCTTTTTCTGTTTCTGTTTTAATTGAGAAAGGATTGCGGGGGGGGGGGGAATTGGGGGGGGGTAGGTATGTGTTAAGTAATTCGGTATTGTAATAAGGATAGTGTATTATGAGATGTATGTGTTTTGTAGTATTGAAATAAAGTATCTCTGTAAAAAAAAAATACATCGGTGATTTTCAATATGGTGGCCAAATTTTTTGGTTCGTTATCTGAAAGATATGTGGAAATTTTTAACGTTTTGATGATTCGATTTCTTCGTTCAATGTTACCCAGGATTCAAAATATATGAAAGACTTCTTTGCAGTAATTTTCGGTAGGATAAGTTATTCGAAAGCCTCCTATTTTGAGTAGAAACACACTAACAAGTGCCTGAGACGTCGATAAAGTTTAATGGATTGACGACGTTTTTCCGGGAGCCCACGCAGAAATGCGGAGATGTCCTGTCCCCAGAATAGGAGGTTTGGTACATGGTATATTAAGTGTGCTCTGTGCTGAGAATTAAGCCTTCAGTACTTATGGTTCGTCTTAACAATCACTTCAAAGTTAATGGAATGTAATTTGGAGAGCGACTTCAGAATACCCGGCCACGACTGCGTGACATTTAACTCTTGTTTCCGTGGTCCCGCAGTGGTGTTGTATAGCGATATTCACTGTTTACAAACAAGTCTTTTGATATTTAAATTTTACCAACCACAGAACAAAAGAATCCTTTGTTTCGAGAGCCAATAAACATCTGGATGGCACATTAATGGCAATAAGAGATGTAGCGATGATTATCGCCATTTTATGGGTTGATGAACGTAAGACGAGTAAAACTATTGCTATGAAAGTACGACGAGTAAAACCATTGCTCCCGCAGTCCCGGAGTGGATAAATTGAATATTAAAACTCCGGGTTTCGGCTCATGGATTATAGAACGAAGTCTTTTCATGTGTAACGCGCTTGTTTCGGTTGATGGATTTTAGAACGAGGTATATTCATGTGTAGCACGCTTGTTTCATGTATGCATTTTTCTCTTTTGTTTTCATATGCAAATATTTATTGACTGCGGGACTACGGGAGCAGGCATTTAATGTCACGCAATCGTGGCCGGGTATTCTGAAGGTTAGCCCTTCTGGAGCACACAGGGAGTCTTCTACCCCACAAAATTAAAAACACAAGCATTCAACCCGCTAACAGCTGGTAAACACAGACACTCTTGACCTTTCACCAATCGAACAAAGTTTAAAACGCGAGAAATCAAACCGGCATGTACGCCCTCGCATTCAAAAGGGTTGTTGAGCAAAATGGCTCATCACATTGAGAAAAACTAACAATGGCTTGAAAGTTATATCAAAAAGGAACAAAAATTCCTCTTCTGAGGTACTTCTGTTGAAAACTTGAAGAGAAAACGGTGGGCGTTTTGGGTGGCCTTTACTTGACCGGAAGTCATGATGGCGGTAACCCCATTGGACCCGATTTGTTTTCAATAAAATTTGGAACAAAAAACGCTCACAACACAACAAATAGTTGTACTCACAGACAATATCCATTACAAAGCCTGCACATTTATGCCAAATTAGTGATTAATAGCGCAATAATAGCTTGTACTATCCTCTTCTTCTTTGAATTTAATGGAGTCCCGACGCCAAATCTGGGCAAGCCGAGCGAAGCTTCGACTTGTTGCTATGTGACGTCACACTGGCAGTGATGAGTCGGTCTCTGACAGATACTCGAAAACAATAGAGTCACCCCCTCCCTCCTGGTTATAACGCTTGTTATCATTCATAGCGCCCAAAAGAAGCTGATTCATTGGTTGCTATGAACGCCCGGCAATGCTCATTAAAGATTACGTACCGAACACAAACACAAATCATTCGATTGAGCTCGATTTTCATCAACAAATGCAGGTACCGTGTAAAAAAGTAACGGATTGATTGGGTTGTCGAAGAGTTCTGAAAAGAGCTCCCGATCACTGACGTTTTCCATGTTTGCATTCATTGCGCCATCTGACCGGCTGTTTCACCAGCTGGTAAACTCGGTTTTAAAATGCGCAGCAATAGCGCATTTCCGAGTTCTCGCATTTTAGATATCTGGTGCCGAAATTAATGCACAAGATCGAGGTTAAGTGCATTGCATCCTATCAAACATGGAGGCTTCAAGTGAAAAAAAAGACATACAGTGAAGATTTCTCGAAATTTAAGGTTGATGAATTGAAAAGTTATTTGCGAGAGAGAGGTATACAACTAGGTGATGGTGAGAAAAGAAAGCGAAAATTAAGCTGAATTGCTTTATTTATGCCAGAAAGCAGCGGCGATGAAACAGAGGAAACTGGATGTTTCTACCGAAGACCGCACAAAGCTACTGAGTTCACGTTTGGAGACCTTAACAATTATTTGTTAGGTAAAGATGATTATTCGCCTGAAAATCTTCGTTGGTTCAAAAGTCCTCTTGGCTTTAAGTTGTTTCGTGATGACCACGTTGATCACCTTAAGCATTGTCCAGTGGAGGGAAAAAGCTTTTGCTTTTTCCAGTTTAAAGTTAAACCCACAAAAAAGGGCTAAAAATGAAGACGGTCAAACCACGTATAATGGATTTGTAATTTTAAATTCAAGTGAAGAGGTCCACTCGGCCTTTTGTCCCTGCAAGGCCGGGTGGAAGTGATGGCTGTTTTAGACATGTGGCAGCCGTGTTGTTCGATTTACAATCCATAGTTAACAACAATTTAATGTCTACGCGAACTTCAGAGAATGTGAATGGAAAACCTTGCATACGGCGGCTGAGCCCGCAGTACGTGCGGCAGTCAAAACTTAGCTGTCCTATCAAAACGATACGATAATAGCCATTTTCTTCACCGCTAGCTAAAATAAAGATAATTCTAAAGTTGCTTTGGCCTATTTTAATAACTAACTAGAGATTTCCGAGTTTAATATGACGACGAACAGCACATTTTGTTCAAAATGAGACAGCTTTTATCCTACATGGCGACGCTCGACAAACTACTATTTTTGGCGCCAAATTAAAAGCTTGGAGACACAAGATTGCTCAATATTTTCTTTTCACTTTTTGCAATGTGATATGGTTTTTGGAAATTTAAATCCCCTTTCTTGAATATTTAATGTCATCTCCAATGAGAAAAGTTGGCCGATTAAATGCCTCTCCTGTCAACTTACATTGACGTGAGGACAGTAAAGTTTTTCCCGCCCACTGAATCCTGACTGGTCAATTCAAATTTCCCACGCGCCAGCCGTCTGCAAGGAAGACGTTGTGAAAACATTGAGTATGCTATTCCTTTCCAAGATTTGAAAATTGTAAGAGCAGAGTTTGGAAAAACTGAAAAGGACCCTGTAAAGCCAGTTAAGTTTGAACCTGGGCATATTTTGACATGTTTGATGCTAGCATAATGAAGGACATGCTCAGAAGAGGACTTCAGGAAGAGTATCCAAAGCTGTGGCTCTGCAATTTCTGCCAAGGCCCAAAGAACAAGAAATCCCAGAGTCTGTAGTAATTAAACATATAGCTGATGATAGCAATGTTGAAAAGTATGAATCTATAGAAAATCTAACCTAGTACATCCTTAAAGGGGTACTGTCACAGTATTTTAGCGTCATTTTACAATGCCGAAATATGTTCCTGCATCAATGGAAGCCCAAAAATAATGATGCAGTTTTGTTATCTGGGACTTTATCACTACGCCGAAACCATTTATTGCCGCCTAGCACTTAACATGGCAAGGATGGAAATGGATTGAAATTTGAAAAAACTAGCCAGTTTTTTCAAATTCTAGAGGCATTCCTTGAAAATATTACCAGAAATTCGTTATGGTTTGCTCTCTGAGCCACCATTCGTTTGATATGTTTCTGTTAGTCCATTTGAGCATTTTGGGAACGAGTAGAGGTACCAGGTAAAGATTTCAGCAACAAATGAAGCTGAAAGCAGCAAAACTCCTGTGACAGTGTCCCTTTAAGGTATCAGTAAGGGCAAAATTTGCCATTTTGCATAATTGTACTTTTTTAAGCGGTTCGACAAATCTTTAGGTAATCGTTAAGATAAAAAAAAAGAAAAAAACTTCACGAAAAAATACTTTATCTACCGCTAGTTATCGCTAGTTATTTTTTGCATATTACAGTTAAACTAAGTGAAGCGCACCCCTCAAGATTGCATTAATGAACTGATTATTTGAAACTTGAGCCCACTAGTCGTTTCAAGAATGCAATAATGAATTCAATATTCGAATATTGAACTCGCTCGCTTGATCCAAGAATACGGCTAACGGGTTCTGTATAAGGAAAATCAATTCACTGTTGCAACTAGTAGGTTTCAAACCTACTAGTCATTTCTAGAATGCAATAGTGAATTGATTTTTTGGAAACGGAACCCGTTAGCCGTATTCTTGGATTGAACGAGCGAGTTCAATATTCGAATAATCAATAGGCCATATTCGTATTCCCGGCATCGGACTGGAACTAGCTTGCAAGTGAGGCTGATGCAGGGGGAGTCTTTTCAAATACAATGATATTCCCCCGCATGAGCCTCCATTGCAAGCTAGTTCCAGTCCAATACCGAAGTACGAATATGGCCTATTCATTATTGCATTCTTGAAACGACTAGCTGGTTCAAGTTTCAAATAATCAGTTCATTAAAGGTCAAATGCAACGAAATTTGGACAATTTCTCTTTTGATGAAAATCAGTCATGCCAAAAGGAAGCAGAATCAACTCTCAAAATTAGGTTTTGCACAAACCGTGGTGCTCAAGATAAGAAAATCCGACGGTTTCCGAGAGCTTTACGAAGACGGCGAACCAGAAATGGCTGCGCCGAGATTGGAAACGAACATACGGTATTTGTGACGTCATATTTGGCGAGCTTGTTTTCATGACCATAAGAGATTCTGAGGCTTTGTTTCAAGGTTTTCTGAAGTTTATTGACTAGCCGATGTGTAAAAGAGATGAAGACATTGCATGATTTGTTGTCTGGAAATGTTCAAATACGCCCGTGAAAGTTCGAACCATTGAAATCAGGCAAAGATTTGGTCAAAATAAACTTGAGTGGATCACAGACTCATAATTAACAAGATGGCGTACGATATCAACAAGGTTACCTATCAACAACGAAAGAATCGACCACATGGATTGGTGAGCCTTTCTGAACATGTTGAAAACTACCCTTCAAATATTACTAATAAAATTAATGAATACAGGTTATCTTAGAGTGTTTGCGTTGTTTTATTTTGTAAATTGAGATGATGTGTACATTTCCTTACTGTCAGTTTGAGAAGCCGATAAGATGAGTTGTTTTGTGGGAATTTTAGCATTGAAGCCCATCTTGCTGAGCTGATGGCATGTGGGTGTTGTTTTCGTTTTTAGTATTTTAAGGGTTACGGAGTTTTCAAAGGTTAGGAAATCGGAAGCGCAAAGAAAAATCATGAAGGTCTTGAGTCAAGGAAAATCAAAATATAACATCACTGGATTGTGGAAGTAACCTTTCAGATCTCTGTGATTTCAACGATGATTTTCTTTATATAGAGGGTAAATTCGTTGAAAACGTACCAGTCGTAAATGGGTGGAAAGTATGGCTGCTTGTGGAAGGTACTTCTACATCTGACATATTAATTTGTGACTATTTCGTCAGAGAAAAGTGAGAGAGTTTTGAAACCTGATTACTGCGTGAAACATGACTGACAACCAGTTCTGTAGGATTATCATATGGAAATAATTTTTAATCTTCCTTTGTGATAGCATTCCCTGTAGTAAAAGGGCTTACCTACCATTTAAAATGGGTCAGTGTGTTCTGCTTTCTTGACTAATGTTCTGGTCTTGATTACTACTTTCTTCTTACAATGAAGTGTTATTATTCACACATCAGCTTTAATTTTAAGAGTTAATGTCACTAATTTTCAAACGGACCGTGCAATAGCGAAAAAACGAAAAATCTGAAAAAAATTCTCCAGATAGCCCTTGGTGAGCTATTCCTAAAAATACATATTTTACCTCGATCCGATAAATATTTTGGACTGGCGTACGGAGACAAATTTGGTTTCTCAGTTCTCAGACCTGGTTTTTGGCGTCTCATACCGCAAACCGCTGATACCTCCTTTGAAAATCAAAACACCATTTTTACAAAACAGCAAATAACTAATCAAATAAGGCAGACGATAATAGAAATTTTGAGTGGTTATTTTCTCAGTTTAAATTAAAACTGAATTTTTGACAAACTTTCCAGTATTTACAATAATTCGAGCGATTTCTCGCTCTGCAAAATTCACAAAATTGAGGGCCTAAAATCATTGACTGGTACCTCGCCTGGTGTATCGTGACTCATTCCACAAGAAAGAGCATTATTTCTTCTTGCAAAATCCATTTTCAAAACCATGGGCTACTTAAAATAAAATTTGTGAGGTCGAAAAATACACGCAACAGTTTCGTGAAATTTGATCTCTTTTGAAAATGGCGTACCGAAGTCGAAAGGTCACATAAACATAACGACAATATATTTTTGAAACTTAGCGCTTTAATAATATCTGCTACCATTCACAAAGTAGTGTTAACAAGACTATTTTAGGTGATTTACTATGGTGGCCCAGCATTATCATAGTAAAATATGTAAGTTTTTGAGGAAAAAGGAATAAAAAAAGGGAAAGAAACGAAAAATATACACAATCAAAATAGAGAAAAGGGAGATAAATAATATTGTAATAAAAATTAATAATATAAAGTAAGAAAAAAATATTCTTTCACAAATTAAAAAGTAAAAAAAAAAATATTAGAGAAATAATTAAAGCACTAAAATATTTTGAAAAAAATATAATCCAAAAATAAAAGAAAAGAAAAAAAAAATTGAAAATAATTGTTAAAAAACAGCATTGAAAAGCAACATCGAATATCAACATTAAAAATAAACATTGAAAAATACAACATTGAAAATCAACATTGGAAATCGACATAAGAAAAAAAAAAATTCAATGTTATTTCCACGTGGCCTGACGTTATCATAGACCAGGAAGCTTTGCATGCATATTCAATATATTTCAGCCATTAGAGGTGATTAGAAGCTCCTGACACATCAGGGTTTTTAGGATGGTACTTGATATCTGCAGTATATGATAACCAAGTGTACATATTGTGAGCACGAGAGAGGAAAACAAAAAGGGAACCATTCATTGTTCATAAGCCACATAGTGCAGTGGCGCATCGTACTCATAGCCCGTGAAGACTTTAATCAGCGGACTTCAGCGGAGCTTGAGACCCGGTTGACCCAAAATCGCCCGAGAAATCCAAACAGTTCGTCCCGCGTCCAAAATGAGTAGAATTCGGAATACTGACTAAGAAACCTCAATTTTTTTTTCTTTTCTTTATTTTTAGATTATATTTTTTTCAAAATATTTTAGTGCTTGAATTATTTCTCTAATATTTATTTTTTACTTTTTAATTTGTCAACGAATTTTTTTTTCTTACTTTATATTATTAATTTTTATTACCATATTATTTTTCTCCCTTTTTTCTATTTTGATTGCGTATATTTTTCGTTTCTTTCCATTTTTTATTCCTTTTTCCTCAAAAACTTACATATTTTACTATGATAATGCTGGGCCACCATAGAGCAGTTTTGAACGTAGTCGTTTCATCGTCCGCCTTTCCACGTGTTTGTGCTGCTTGTGAGCGACCTCTTACCTCCAATGTTCGCCGCCATCTCGTTTCCGTCTACCAAAGAGCCTGAAGATGGCTATCGAGGGATTACCTTCAACAAGACTGTCGATAGCACGACATACTGCTTTCTTGCGTGTCAAGGTGATGATGAAAATATGAGTAATCAAAAGAAATTATTTGCCATTCAAATCTAAAGGAGAAAAGATCTGGTGCACGATGTGAAACGTATAAGGTTTTTAGGTCATCTCTCAGACGTTTCCGGAAATCTCGGCTGGAAATCAAATTATTAGACATTTAAGGACACTTTTGTGAGAAAATGGACTATGTACTCCTCTCATTTTTCAAAGTTAACAGAACAAGAAAAACTTCTGTACCAATCTTTTAGTGTTTTCTCTCTAGGCTGGTAAGAGTTAGGAATGGGGGGCATTTTGAATGTAATGAAAACGAGAAAAAAATCAAAAAAACTCTTTTGCCTCAGCAACGTTTACAAGCAAACAATGAAGCATCTTGGTTGGAACATTTTCATTTTCTCTTAGCTTGTTGGAAGCAACACCTTTTTTGTAAGCTCGCCACAGGACAGCAGCTCGACTCATTGGAAACACTGATCCGGGGGGAGACTACCAAATTAAAGGACGGGGTGCTATTCATACCTTTCAGGGATCAAAAACGCAGTATTGGTAATTCTTAGGTTGTTCGGTCTCAAAAGCTCCACAGTGGGAACTTTTGCAGTGCCTTTTAGGGTATTAAATAGAAAAAGACAGGACAGGAGATAACCTTGTTGTTTAAGAATTGGTCCCTCTTTTTGCAGTACCTTTTAAGGTGTTAACTAGAAAAAGTCAGGACAAGAGATAACTTGTTGTTTTAGAATTGGATCCACTTTTTGCAGTACCTTTTAAGGTATTACCTACAAAAAGACAGGACAGGAGATAGCTTGTTAATTCCTCTAAGGGGTGAAAAAAGTTCAAACCACGCCCATTAGCTTTTTTTTTTTTTCAAAATTTCCGGCTACGCTCCTCCATCCTTTTATATCGTATCCCAGGGACACTGATTCCTATCTTTAATGTTTGCCTTCCCAACTGTATAAATCTCCCCAGAACTTATATTTTTCTTATAAACAAGTTGATTGAGGAGTGAAATATTAGAAAGAAACAAGTCGGAGCATTCCATGAATGGCAAACATGAACAAAACAAATGATTATGAAATCTGCCTTGTTTACGGGATGCCTTTAAAGTGCCTATGAAGTAAAAAATAATTGCTGCTCATTTGAAAGGCTTTTCAAAGTAAGGAAGAATGGTCTTTTCCTTTTGGGAATACCTTTTTTCTTTCTAGAGATATTTACGTTTTTGTATTATGCAAATGAGGAAAGTGATGACGTCATAGGTGGTTCCACTAAAACAGTACAACACTCAATCTAGAATATCTCCAGAAATATTGGAGCAGTGCTCTTCAAACTTGGCACCAGAAACGTATATCACAAAAGAAACAAAATGACACCTACTATGTTGTTGCCATGGCAACACTCTCGGCTCCAGTCTCTCTCTGTGAAAAACCAAATATCCTCATTTGCAATCTTTTAAAGTGGGACAGAGGGTCTAGCTCGGCACTCAAATGGTTCCCATATTGCCTTAACTATCCCCACTAGATTGTTGTGAGTGGATGATCCTTGTTTAGGATAAAATCTGGGAATTTTAGTCTTAATTAAAACAGGACCTGCAGCATAACTGTTGTCATGGCAACAGCACAACAGGTGTCATTTGGCTGCTTTTGTGATGTACAGTCCTGATGCCAAGTTTGAAGAACACCGCTTTAATATTTCCAGAGATATTCTTGATTGAGTGTTGTATTGTTTTAGTGAAACCACTCATGACGTCATCACTTTACTCACAAAAACGTAAATATCTCTAAAACGAAAAAAGATATTCTAAAAAGAAAAACGCCATTCTTCTATACTTTGAAAAGCCTTTCAAATAAGCCGCAATTATTTTTTACTTCATAGGCACTTTAAGGACGAGACAACCGCTGTGTTATTTCATGACCCTAACTTAAACAAAACATCTTAAATAACTCGTATTTTTTTTTGTCTTAGGATGAACACAGCGGAAGACATTTTTGGTCAGAATTCGTTGAGGCTCGAACAGCTCTGACCGGAAGCAACTCTTTCCCACAAGAATGGAGTGCCTGCCGAAATATCAGCGCTTTACAGTAATCTTGTTAATTGTGGCTTTTCTAAGCTTATGCATTGTTGCACAGGACGCTGACACCAATCGTAAGTGGCTCTTTGACATCTTGTTTTAAATGAATCAAAACATAATGTTACGTTGCAAGTCGTCGTCCGGTTATGCAAACGATCGTCCTGTACTAAATCAAGAGTGACATTTCTTGAACACAGTGACAGTCTTCGATGTCATTGCCACGTGATCGAGCCACTTTAATCCAAACCGTAATCGATTTTCACCGGCCAGTATCTTTGGTAAGGAAAGAATGGATCTTGGAGACACGAGTGTATCAATTTGTTAAAATGCTCTCCTAATCTAAACAACATTTTTTTTCATAACGTCAAACTGACTACTGACCCATGCTGATGACAATCTTGTAAGTTTATTTCACATTCGTAATTAACCTTTTGTTTTACTTCTCTAAGTACAAAAGTAGAAAAGCAATCTAAAGTGGATCAAAATCAACTGGAAGGACCATTTCCCGTTTTTAAAATTCTTCAGTTTAATCCAGAGGAACTTGAATATATTTAAATTTTTCAAATGTCTGTAAAATCATCACATGCTGTGTCATGTCTCTTCGGTGCCAAATGTCATTTCTAACTTTTTACTGTTGATCAGTTCTCAGTGAATTAAAGACGTTATCTTGGTTAAACACGTTGAACCAAAGTTACATTTGATCAAGTACAGTTTTACAATTGGGACACGAATTGCAGCATAGTATTATAGAAGACCACTTTATAAATGATCAGCTTCAGAGCTCTGTGTAGGTGTGAAATTAACATCCTTATAGCACCAAGACTTTCAAGAATGCTTTCGTTAAATGTTTGGGAAAGAAAGCATTCTAAAAGAGACAAATTCATTAAAGGAAACAGTCCAGTGAATATAAAATCTTAAAGACTCAGCGGGAAAACCTAACAGGAACAGCGGGCGCACAATTTTTTGTACATGTATCAAGTAACAATATGATCAAACAAATGTAAACAGAAACTTAAGCTTTGGCAGGAATTTAAACAATTTGGATTAGGTTGGGTTGGAAACAAATGAACTGTGTTATCAATATACCCCTGAAGTCTTCAGTATTTCACGAACTTTTTCCATAATGATTTGGCCATCAGCCGTTTTGGGAGTCCGAAATGTGATGTGAGGCAAGGAATGCTTGATCATGCTGAGTGTAGAAGAACTATCTAAGCCCGCGTTTATCTTCAGAGGCGTCAGTGGAGGCTGCGTTGCTAAGCAGCGTAACATATCGGTAACCCGAGTCACGCTCGGTCACGTTGATGTGAGGGTGTTACGCAAATTTATTGCAAAATCAGAGAATTGCATCTCCTTGAGTCTCCCCAAAGTTGCCCTTTGCCACAAAACAAAGTAATATGTTAGATTAAACTACAACAAAGGGAATATGGAAAGCTCTATGGCACTCTTTTTGCTGTAGTGCTGGTTTACACTGTCAAAAGTCAAGAATCTGGGATATGATAGATGTTGATATATTAACAACCTCGGCAAGAGTTAGCTAGGTCTGCACTGATTTTCATTCGCGCGTTATTCGGAAAAGTGTTTCACCCAAATTGGTAGAGCTTTGTACGCCATCAGTGGTGCCTTACCGAGGTGCACCAGCATGACGGCCGTAAAGTAACAGAAACATCTGTCATCGAGCTTTTCCATTAAGCGAAAGAGTTCCGACACATTGAAAGTGATCATTCTTCTAGTACAAGAACAGTTCAGATAGCGAAAGCCCTCTTGGGTCACCATTTTAATACCACACAAAGCAAAAACTTGGAAATTCAAACGCCCTCTGTAACAAAATGAGAAACTCTATCGAGCTTAAATGTTGTAAAAGTTCTTAGAGGGCCTTTTATCTGATCAAACTAAAACTTCAGAGGGACAGGTTATTTTTAATTTTGGACAATCATCAGATCACATGAAAACCGGTAATTTTCTTCTAATAAACCATTAGCCAAAGCTAATGCCGGGATTTCCATGGTATTTTATTTCACTTCAGACGAGAAGCATAAAACGAAAGACAACTACAATAACACGATATCTGCTGGAGGAGAAAGGTACCGTGTACTTTATATACCCTAGAGATAACACCTGCGTTAGTTTAGAGGGAATGATATTATTGAAACTCTGCCGGAGTCTAAATTTAAAACCTTAAAATGTCTTTGGAAGAAGTCCGGAGTAACCAAACTAATTAAGTTTAAAACTGCGTTAAATAGTAGTATTCATAAAGGAAAAAATAGTATTCATAGATAACCAGGTGTCTTTCAATCACTCCTTCACAGATGTGTAGAGGCGGAAGCCCCCGCTGACCATAAGCTGACAGGAACTATCTGCCATCCGTACAGGGCACATGCGCAAAAAACACACAAAAAGGACGTTAAGCCAGAAGTCTGCAGATCTATTCTGGGAAATGAGCATTTGTTTGCCACACCAGCCGAGCAGAACTGGCGCGAGAACCTTTTTGTCACTTACACCATACGTTTTCGAGGGGCAGCTGGACAAGTACCACGCATGCCTGAAACACCCAAGCAACTGCTGACCAAGTTTTGTTGGCGGCTTATCGTGCACATGTACTGTCGATTTCTCTTGCCGAAATGTGACATGACGTCATCCAGACCACGAGCCCAGCCTATCTGCCGGGAGGCGTGCAGAGAATTTAAGAGCCACTGTCAGCGCGAATGGACTCAAGTGCAAAGGAAACACAAAACTGTATCTTGGAAAATTCAACAACTCGCTGCGGGTGTAGAAGGAAGTTATTCGCTCATGTGGTGCAAGAATCTGCCCAAACGAAAAGGGGGAAATATTCCAGAATGCTACTACCCTGACATTTTGAAAGGTAAGTGAACTATTCTCCACGCAGCTAGACTTGCAAAAAAAAAAAAAAAATTTTACAAAAGCAGTCAAGTTAAAGGATGACGTTAAGGAAAACTGGAAGCTAGCACAAACACAGAATACCTAAAATGCAACTTGCGAGATAAGTTTAAGCTGTTTCCGTTTGGAACTAGGGTAAGATCCATTGTTAAAACCTAAAGGTGCTTCAAGTTCTGAGGGCAATTCGAATTCAAGCGAGGGATGTCGTGTAATTTATTTCACTAACAACTCTTGCACATAGAAAAAGGATTATTCGGCATGTGATAGCCTAAAAAAGTACATGTCTGTCCTGACCGATGAAAACGAGCGCAAAATATATGGCAGATTTTGAGGGAAATAACGTAATTTTAGACGGAGTCGAGAGGCTAGCTAACTAACTCAGTATGTATGTACGAGGAATACGGTGAATGAATACTGAAGCCAACTTCGCAGTTGCCACTTAGTTTTATTTATTTATTTCTCCGTTTAGCTTTTTAACTTCCCTTTTTTCACTTTTTATCTTCCAGAAAAATCAGAAGATCCTCCTCCAATAACAAGTAAGTCAAGTTGCCGTATAAAATACGCCACGCTCTTTCTACTTATTTATTTTTGTTTGTCCTGATTCTATTGAATAGTTGCCATTGAAGGGCCACTACGAGATTTTCCACTCAAAAAAAGTATATCTCTTGGCTTGGAGAGACTCTATTGAAAACCACAAAAGTTCCAATCTGTAATTTTGCCAAACTGCTCATGAATAGATATTGTCCACCCAATTTATGTCCCTGGGGTGCACTCCCATATAAAAAGGGAGAGGATGCTCGTCTCACAGTAAACAGGCGGGTTTAGTACCTCTTAAGGTGGTCATCCTAAAAATGTCCACAACAGGAGCTCTCGTGCACCCTAGGGCATTGAGCTAGCGAGCCGTCGATAAGGTCAATTAGGGTAATGAGCTGTCAAGTAATGTGTTGCTTTGGAATTGGTACCTCTTAAGTTTCAAATACATTTCAAGCTCCCCCCCCCCCCCCCAACCCGAACCACAAAACAGGATCTTAGTACCTCTTCTGGGTACAGACGAGCAGCCCCGTCGTCCTTATTGAATATGAGTGCCCCAGCCTGTGATTTATGCAGATGCCTACGAAATACTTATCAAATAACCTCATTCCACAGACACCTGTTTCCATGGTGACGGTCAGTCATACCGCGGAAATGTATCCGTGACGCAGTCAGGTTACACGTGCCAGTCTTGGACTTCCCAGTGTCCTCATCGGCACCAAAGAACACCAGACAACTTTCCTGAACTGAACAATGCTGGCAGTGCATGCCGGAACCCTGGTGGTCAGGCCCCTCACGGTCCTTGGTGCTACACTACTAATCGGAAACAAAGATGGGAGTACTGCCGCGTGGAGAAGTGTGAAGCACGCAATGAAAGCGAAGGTCTGTTTCGGGAGATTATTAAAGGATTAACGTGTATACACTACATGATGGGTACTTACCACTATAAGGGCAGACTCTTCCGCATTCATAGGAAAGGACTGCACAGCAAATTGCTAATTGATGAATTAGTCTTTAAGCGTAACGTAGCAATTGTTCAAGCACGGCTTAATTTGGATCGTTTGTATCTTATCTTTCACAGAATAGGA
>JAHPZR010004759.1:62500-81743 GCA_019787425.1 Platygyra sinensis
GTGGATGATATCTACTGCAACCACTACTTTCCGGAGTGTGACAACACCTCGGCAACACTTCTCCCACGGTCAGTATGCAGGGAAGCTTGCGAAATTTTGGTCCTGCGGTATTGCAAAACAGAATGGTCGAAGGCTCAACAACTGAATAAGATGCTATCTGCTTCACAATTTCGAGGCCAAGTGAAGCATTTTGATCTGATTAACTGCACCGAGCTGCCAAGCCAACAAGGTGGTAACATCCCCGAGTGCTATTATCCCAAGCAATTTACGGAAGGTGAAGTCCAATCGTTTTCATAGTATATATCAGTTAAAAACATGGATTCTAGAAAGTGCAAGGGTACGCGTAGCATTTGCACAAGCCTTTTGTATCTCCTTAGCGGGGTGTTTAGCTTTTGTGGTTAGCAGATTATTTGGTTAGGCTCAGAATTGACGGACGCGTCTAGATCTTGTGGAGCTTATTTGTCAGAGTGTTGTGCTGTATTATGTTCTTGGCAAAGACACCTTGCACTCGCAGTAAGAAAATGCCGCGGTAACTTGCAAAAATGGGGTAGCACCCATTCAGGGAAGAGTGGTAATAGCTTCTAGTTAACTCTTGCTACTTAATCGTGACTAAGCAGCTGCGAAATTAAGGATAACTGTTATCAAAGAACATGCATAATCGAGGGAGCCAATCAAAACTCAACCAATTCATGCGGCCGACACAAAGCGCGGGAAACCGTGCGTGGTAGAGTCACTATTGGTATTGGTCTTACTTCTGATTGGATGACAAGTAGCCGAGTTTTTTTGCCAATCGCTTGGCGTAGAATGCAAAACCAGAGCAAATGCGAATTACTTTCTCTAAAGTGATCACTGCTGTTATGTTTGTCTAACTTTTTCCTTTTCCCTACTACTATCACTGTATTGTTATAGCACCATCAGGAGTTGATGAAAGAAAGCGAATCACCACTGGTGAGTACTAACCTGTGATCAGGCGTCCCTTATATTTTTTGTCGGCGAGAAGGTACGCCTGATACAATTACTTGACTATTTGTCTGCCGCCCCCTGATTAATCATTCATTCCGGATAACCAAGCAGAATTACAGGAAGTCTTGCGTGTTGTCGACAGATCGGATCGAAATCCACCAATCACAGCCATTAGTGTGGCCTTCTGACCTTCTTTATGTCATGCTAGCGGGCTGTGATTGGTGGATTTCGATCCGATCTGTCGATAACATGTATGATTGACGGAAATTTTGCAACCGTTTCCGCGGGTGTTTTGTTTTCCAAAGTCGTGTATCAACGAAAACGGTGGTAATACATATAGAACGCTCTTGCCTACTCCTGTCGGTAGCACCGCCAAAACATCTCTCCCATGGCATGCGATTCTATGAATGCATTCTATTTGTTCATCACTGGGAGTTTTGTGAACAAAACTGCTCTGAAGAGAAGCATTTAAAGCTGACAAAAACTCGCTCTCTTCGCTCGCCTCATCAGACGTCGTGATGGAATTCATCAGCACGCGGGATTTTTTTACCGGAAATCGCACCGCCACAAAGGTAACCAATCATGGCTCAGTTCTAAGTACCTTTTTGTTTCTTGACCAATCAGAGAAAAGTCCAGATTCTGGACTAGCAACAGACAACTGGTCAAGTAATTGTATCAGGCGTACCTTCCCGCCGTGACAAAAAATGTAAGGGACACCTGATCGCAGGTTAGGTGAGTACTGACACGTCAGTCACATTCTAAAAACCTATACAAACCTATGTTAATTAGAGCATATCGTTGACAGTGTCTTCCATTAATTCTTCAGACTCTTGTTTTTATGGCGACGGACAGTTGTATCGCGGAAACGTGTCTGAAACACTGTCAGGTTACACGTGTCAGGCCTGGACTTCCCAGTGTCCTCACCGACACAACAGAACACCAGACCACTACCCTGAACTGAAAAATGCCGACAATGCATGCCGCAACCCTGGTGGTCAGGCCCCTTACGGTCCTTGGTGCTACACTACAGATCGCAAAGTACGATGGGAGTACTGTGTCATTGAAGAGTGCGATGACCGCGCTAAATATTGAAGGTGACCGTGCCCGAGCTGGGGTGCCGAGCGAAAAAAAATTAGGGCTAGTAAAGGTTGTTAAGAGTCAATATTCTACAGTTTTTATACAACAGTATCATTTACGCACTCTTGTATGAACTTTAGTCGTCGGTTAATGTCGTCAAATAAATATTTCATGTTCTACTGAACTGCGAATCACTAGCATGATGTCACAGATATCAGAGGGAAAACAAATTCGTTATTATTGACTTCAAATTTGCAGTCAAAAATCTAACCAAAACAAGAAAGAAAAACCGCAAGGATCTCCCTGCCTTGCGTCACCCATTAGAATGGTCGAAACTCGCACTGAACTGAAGCATGTCAGACAAAAACGGCCAATCCCATATTCCACTTAAAAAATGCCTCCAAAACCACCTCAAATCTCGCCCCTCCCTCCATCTCTTTCTCTGTTTCCCCTCCCCCCCCCCCCACGCCCCTCCTTGCCCGCTTCTTTTCCCGGCCCTATCTCTTTCATCCCCGTTTAACCAAAACGGATGAATTAGTTTCTGTTGGATCGCACATCCGGGACAGTGTATATTTGATCATAGGAGAGTAATACTAAATCCGAATTCAAAACGATATTTGCAATATTTTATTCACGATAACGCATGTTGGAAAACAAAATTCATTCAACTGACGTTTCCGACATCTTTAGAAGTGACCGTTTGGATAGAACTTACAACTAAATTTTTAAATTTAAGATAACTTATTAACATTAACAATGAAAGAAGCTGGGAAACATTTGCATATTAAAAGTGCCAAGTAATAAAGATAAAGTTCCTCCCTGCTAACAAAAAAGGAAATAATCTTAGGTTTACCTTATTTACGGGTACAAAGCAAAATTATTACCAAACAGCTGACGACCTACATTAAAAGATGGTATGGTTGCACTGATCTTAGGGTTGTTTTCCAAAGCGCTCATCTCATTAAGTCTTTATTTCCCTACCAAGATAGGATCAACTGTTCCCAAATGTCAAAAGCTGTGTATAAAGCCCTGGCCAAAAGGAGTCGCAATTAGACGCAAGTTGAAAACTTGGTCTACTTGCTACTCCGTTTGGCTAGGACTTACGTACACCTGCGTTGACTTGCGATGACTTGCGTCACTTTAATCGAGATCAAATTTGCACGCAAGTCAAAGCAATATTTTCACTGTTTGGTCACCCAACCCAAGTCAACGCAAGGTAAGTGACGTCCATTAACCTATTATTAGCCAATGAAACAGAGGACAGTCTGCCTTTAAATGACTTTTTTGGCGACTTGCGAGGAAACTTGCGAATACTTTTGGCCCCCCAACCAAATCTATACGCAAGTTGAACTTGCCTACACTTGCGACTACTTGCCTGTCCGTTTGGCCAGGGCTTAAGCCTAGTTGTTGAGACTACCAACATTTCTACATTGGAAAAACAAAACGTAGATTGCATGACAGAAAACTAAAAATTTTAAACAAGTAGCTGCCATGCATCTGCTATCGCGGACACCGTTACGTCAACTGGTTACAACTTAAAATGGGATTACTTTGAGATATTAGCAAAAAATCGGCCAGATACACATTGTAAGAGAAAGGAGACTCTACTAATTAGGGAACTGAAGCCTACCCTAAACTATAGTGTTAGAAGCGAAAAGCTTTATGACCACTATAAACATACATTTGACATTTTTTTGACATTTGATATCTCAAGTTATTATTATTATTATCTGTAGATATTTAAAATGCAAATTTTCCCAGCTTTTGTCGTTTTGTCATTGTTAAATAGTTACTTACAGTGGAACCCCGCTATAAGGGACTGTGCAATAATTATCTGGAGGGGGGGGGGGGTTCTAAGATTAATAGGGGGGGCCTGAACTTAAACCTAAGCGCAGGGTAGGGGGGTAAGATGTAATTTCTTAAACATTTGTAGAAGGGGGTTAGAAGTTAAACTGAGAGGTCTGATCTCAATACATGGACTCAAGATAATGTATATTACATGTAAGCTAATCAAAATCAATTTTTGGAATCTTGGCTCTAAAAGCAGACAAAAGAAATCTGGAAAGAAACACCATTCCAGAAGATATTTGTTGGGACAGCAGAGACGATGTTGAAAGACTGACTAACAAGCAACTTCGGCTCTATCTAAGGCAAGAAGGTCTAATGGTATCTGGAAACAAGGCACAATTAGTTGAGCGAATACTTAAGCATGCAGATGGTTCTGTAGCAAGAACATTTGATGAAGACATCGAAGATGATGATGAAACCATGCCCTCCAGCTCTCATGATGATACCTCAAGTGATTCTGAGGAGGAGTCAACCGAGTATGAAGGTGGTTCATCAGGCAACGATTATGTGGAGCGCAGCTTCCAAGTTTTATTTATTGATGATGCAGACATACCAGAAGTAGTGTAAAGGTAAAGAGGGTGTAGGGAGGATCGGAGGTTGGGGAGGGGGGGGGTTGAAAGTAATCTCCCCTCTAGACGGGGGTGGACAAGAAGTTATTTTAACTTTAATTCAGGGGGGGTGCAACTTTATTTTAAGGCCTACTTTGCTAATTTTAGAACCCCCCCCCCCCCCCCTCCAGATAATTATTGCCACAGTCCCTAACGAAGTGCCACGGTACCGAAATAAATGTTCGTTATAGCGGGGTCTTCGTTATAGCGAAGACCCCGTTATAACGAATTATCTGGTTAACAACAAAAATATTCCTTATAGCGGGGTAACCAAGCTGAACAATGGGATATACACCACGGAAAACAGTCTACAGACTTGCACGTGAACAGCTACATTTAAATAAAGCAAAGCTTTGAAGGTCAAAGTTTCCCTATCTTGACCAATAGGAGTCGTGTTTGGCTTGGTAACCACTTGTATGATCATGTCGTTTTCACTGACTGCGAGCGACAGGACAAAATATTCGTTATAGCGGGGTAAATTGTGCGTTGGGACTTTTAAAATCTATTCGTTATAGCGGGGATTTCGTTATAACGGGGTTCATTAAAGCGGGGTTTGTTTCCACGTATTTTACTGTAATTCTGTCGGGCTTTCAAATGCTGTTCGTTATAACGGGGTCTTCGTTTATAGCGGGGTTCGTTATAGCGGGGTGCCAGTGTACCTTAAATTTAACAATTTAGCTGTTCTATTCTAAACGGTCACTTCTGAAGATGTATGTCGCAAAAATACGAAACGCCAAGTCAATAATTTTGTTTTTCCAACAAGCGTTTTATTGCCATGTTTGCAGCCTGCAGTTTGTGTGTTATTTCATATAAAGCTACGATGGCCAAAGAAAAAGAATATCTGCCCTTTTTAAAGCTCGTTTTAAAATTCGCTTTGAAGTTAAGTGCCAACCTTGACCAAACTTGAGCAATTTTCATACGGCGTTCTTCCAGATTTTAAAACTGCTCGAAAACCGCAATAGTGACATTATAAGGGGCGCGAGTCTAAATAAACAAATAGGTGGGTGAGTATTTCACCTTCTTTTATTATTGTTGACAATCGGGATGAAGTATTCTTGAGATTGATAACAAACAAGAAGAGCTCTGAACTTCAAAGACCGCAAGTTATTTAAAAAAAAAAACAAGGCAGTTAAATTTCAGTTGAACATATTCTTCTGCAGTCTTACCATTAAGCTATGGTTTTCCTTTGTTTCAAAACAGTTATTTATGTCGCCTACACTCCGAATTAAGGCGGGGGTACACCCGAAAGCCATATTTTGGCTGGGTTTTATGTTTTTAATGCAAATATCTCGTTTACGTTTCAAGCAATCAAGAATCTCTATGCTAAAAATGTTTGGTGTGTAGCCAGGCATTTTAAAATTTTGGATAAAAGATATTAAAAAGGTTGACACTGGCTAAAATATTGCGTTGGACGTTTCGGCAACTGCTGTTGCCTTCTTCAGCAAAAGATAAAAATGCAAAAATCTAACGGCGTCCTGATGGTACACGGTGTGTGTTAATATTAAATCGCACCTCGAAAGAATATTTTAAAAATAAAATAAAACAAAGGTCTCTAGAGCATTCTTAATTATTTCTACAAATTCTTTATGTTATTGTAAACGTTTGGAAGCGCTATGTGTTCGTTTATAGCGTTCGTGTCCCGCAAGGAATGCCAAGCTTCAAGAACAAGTCTTTGTCTCCATGCCGATGACCTGTCAACAATTTCGACACTCGCCAAATCTATTTGGTGACCGTGGCGCATGTGGTGTTTGGCCAACAAAGAATTTTCATCTAATGTTGCTATGGCCTTTGCGTGCTCTTTGACGCGTGTTTTTAGCGCGCGCGATGTCTGACCGATGTAAACACAATCACAATCTTTGCATTTGATCTTGTACACGATTCCTCTGGAAGCCTCCCTCCCGATCCTGTCTTTTGGTTTTTTAAGTATGTTTGAGATTGTCCGAATAGGCTTATGAGCGACCTTAATGTTGAAGCCTCGAAGAACCCTCGCGATTCTCTCGGAGAATCCTTTGGCGTAAGGTAAACACAACCATGCCGCGCTGGCCGGTATCATCCACTTCCTTGTGTGTCTATTTCGTTGGCGGTCATTGTAAATGAAAATTGGTAGTTATTAGAACAGTGCATCTTTCGTTGAAAAGATCCGCACTATGTCAGTGGATCCCGGCGAAATCCTAGTATCCTTTGACGTCGTGTCACTGTTTACTTGCATTCCTACCCATCTAGCCATAGAAGTTGTTAAAGAGAGACTGGACCTTGATCAATCACTACCGGAGAGAACAAACTTATCCATCCAAAATATCATTGCTCTTCTACAGTTCGTCCTCGACAACAACTTCTTCGTGTTCCAAGGTGACCATTTCAAACAAATTTTCGGTTGCCCGATGGGATCTCCAGTCAGCGCCATCTTAGCCAATCTTGTCATGGAGTATGTCGAAGAAAAGGCGCTTTTATCGGCTCCAAACTCTCCCAAATGGTGGTTCAGATACGTAGATGACAGCCATGTGTGCATAAAAAGGGAACACGTGGATGAATTCCACTCACATCTCAATTCTATCAACACCAACATCAAATTCACCATCGAGATAGAATCAGAAGGTTCCATTGCCTTTCTTGATACAAAAACAACCAGACAAGACGATGGCTCGATCACCGTGTCTGTCTACAGGAAAGCGACCCACACCGACCGCTACCTTGATTTCAAATCACACCACCACCCCCAGCATAAATACTCGGTCGTTCGCACCCTCATGGATCGCGCAAAGAATATTCCATCCACCGAAGAGGAAGCTATACGAGAAACTAAGCGAGTAGCGGAAGCTCTTACCGCTAATAATTACCCTACCAATTTCATTTACAATGACCGCCAACGAAATAGACAACAAGAAGTGGATGATACCGGCCAGCGCGGCATGGTTGTGTTACCTTACGCCAAAGGATTCTCCGAGAGAATCGCGAGGGTTCTTCGAGGCTTCAACATTAAGGTCGCTCATAAGCCTATTCGGACAATCTCAAACATACTTAAAAAACCAAAAGACAGGATCGGGAGGGAGGCTTCCAGAGGAATCGTGTACAAGATCAAATGCAAAGATTGTGATTGTGTTTACATCGGTCAGACATCGCGCGCGCTAAAAACACGCGTCAAAGAGCACGCAAAGGCCATAGCAACATTAGATGAAAATTCTTTGTTGGCCAAACACCACATGCGCCACGGTCACCAAATAGATTTGGCGAGTGTCGAAATTGTTGACAGGTCATCGGCATGGAGACAAAGACTTGTTCTTGAAGCTTGGCATTCCTTGCGGGACACGAACGCTATAAACGAACACATAGCGCTTCCAAACGTTTACAATAACATAAAGAATTTGTAGAAATAATTAAGAATGCTCTAGAGACCTTTGTTTTATTTTATTTTTAAAATATTCTTTCGAGGTGCGATTTAATATTAACACACACCGTGTACCATCAGGACGCCGTTAGATTTTTGCATTTTTATCTTTTGCTGAAGAAGGCAACAGCAGTTGCCGAAACGTCCAACGCAATATTTTAGCCAGTGTCAACCTTTTTAATATCTTTTATCCAAAATCTCTATGCTCATTTCACATATCTATGTTTTGGGTCGTTTTGTAAATTTTTTGGTGATTTTTAGGTATATTTGGAGATAAATAGTTTTTCTCAAAGGATTAATAAAATTTATGGAAATAGGAAATTTGGAAGATTTAGGTTGTTTTAAAATTAGAGTTTGAAGTTAAAAATAGGTAGATACACTCCAAAACAGTTGCCCAACAACCTGGGGTGCCATTGCGCGGTCGCGCAACTGTCCTGGTGGTATTCCTAAACCCTTTTTTTCCCTTTCAACCTCTCTTTAAACTTACCAAAATTTCACTGAAATTCGGGTGTACGCCCGCCTTAAGTTGATAGACATTAGTTTACCCCCTCCGACTGGAAGAAAGTCTCAGCTGCGACAACTGAGAAGGCGCAAAGTTTAAAGCGATAAAGATGTAGCCATAGAGTATAAGTTATTTTTATTGATTTATTCGACAACTTTTGAAACCCAAAGTTATCTGAAAGCTATCTGAAACTTCCCCCGCCGCAGACTGGGTGCCAACCACAATCCTACTGAAGCGGAAGCTCTGAGATTTCAGAATTTTCCGGAAGCAAACTTGATTCATTATTTTGATGCAGTAAAATGCTTTCAGTGCTAGAAAGAAGAGGAAAACAGGATACGTTCAGAAGAGAAAGGCGCTCCAACACTTCTTGAGCTTTTTCATAACCAAAGATGAGTCGAAATGAGGCCCAGGCTGAGAAATACATACGTACATACATCACCTTTATTTCACCTCGGATTTACAAGAGTAGCTACAGTAGAAATAATTCGGACTTACCCTCCCTGACTAGTGGCACGAGAATCCCCCTGCCCTCTCTCCCCCATTATTGTGTCGGTGCTTGTCAATGTAAAAAGACCGCCATTGACTACCGAAATAACTTGTTCCAGCTGTAAAATGTAACTTCATATCAACATTGTACTAGACTGCTGGCAGTCTGTTTTTTGTTGTTTTTTTTTTTTTTTTTTTCTCTCGAAATTCAGAAGGGGTTATGAAGTGAGGCCCTTTAGCCTAAAGGGGAATGGAACGCGTCTCGCCTTCTTCCCTACTCGGCCACCATACCGCCCTTGATCGCACGATGACTAAATATTCGACTAAAGGTGCGTTTCCTTAAGAAAATCCAAGATTGCATGCTTAAATCTGAAGGAATCCGAAAACGGATTTTGCATTTCTTTACCGGCTAGACAGATCAATCCAAGATCTTCATCTCGGATTATGGTGCGGTCAAAAAAATGGAAGAATCCACTCTGGAAGTGGATTCTTTGGTTCCTTTGATGCACAATGATCCGAAACATCTTGGACTGATCTGTTGGAAAGAAACGCAAAATCCATTTTCGGATTCTTTCGGATTTAAAAATCCAATCTTGATTTTCTTAAAGACACGCACCTTAAGTGACCCTCAGAGAAAAGCCGTCTGCCAGCAGTGTAACAGTCTACTGACAGACTCTAAGAACATGACGAAAAAAGTGGTATATAAAGTAGATTATACAATTATATATTGCCGTGTGATATCAGATAAACACTTCGTTTGGTAAACAAGGCCTTGATTGTTAAATTTCTTTTCCGCGAAATAAAAAATTTGATCTTCAAATATGACATCTGCCCAGCAATTCCCTCCCGGTATACAAGAATTGAAAACAATGCGTTTAAACGACAACCGCTTTAAGCTCCATTAATATATTTCAGTATCGTAGAATTCACGTCTAATGAGCGTAAAATCAAGCAACCTTTCGTTGGATACTGGTTTGCTACAAAAATGTAGGCTGTTCCATTTCTTTCCAAAATTCCTTGATTTTAAGCTTCGTCAAACATATTTATTCTAGATTAATATAGGTGAGTCACCTTGTCGTGCCATGTCAGACGCAGGGAATTCAGACGGACTGTTTACACAGACGATAAAACATCATTGATTCACAGCATTAACAGGCTACATGTAGTCAATGGAAACTAATAGAAACTAAATTAAACAGTAGAGGGTACGTTACTTTTTCGAAACAGTGGGCTCTTTCAGCACACAGCAAGGAAAAGACATTATATTAGCGAATGTGAAGACAGATTATTGTTTATATACAACCATAATTAATTTCTCAAGGGGCTTTAGCGCCGCAATTCGATAGTGTTGGAAGCCCTCCGGAAAAGGGTGCGATGATAGGGTCACGCATATGGCATTGCGCTGCGCTGAAGACTCACGGAAATTCAAAGATTTCAATCGCGTTTTGTTCTAATCCTCAGTTGCGAAACGGCGCAAACACACAAAATGGCTGATAATCGATTCAGAGCTCTGTCGTCGTGTTTGGTGATTGCGTTGCTCTTGGTGATAGTAACCGCACAGAACCACAATGTTGCCGAGAAAGGTTAGTGAGATTTTTGGGTTAACTTTATTTGTTTATGGTCGATTGTCTCACAAATCCGTGAACGACACCGGCAAACAGACTGTCGATATGCTCACATGATAAGACGGCCAACATGCACGGCAATTTCAAGTTAACTGCATTTGAAATTGGTGAATAACTGGATTTTCAGAGCCTTCTTTAGTAAATAAAAGGACTAGTCCTGATAAAGCGCAAAATGTGTAATAACTGAAAACTTTATCGTGAATTTGGGTTCGGAAGAGAAGGGGGGGGGGGGGGGGGGGAGAAGAATGGTCACACTTCCCCGACCAGGTTTCTCTACCTCTCATTTCTTCCCTGTTTCCAGACCAAAATATTACTTTTTACCTTGTCAAATATATGATGTTGACCTTCATTGTCTACTGCATGTAATCACATAAAATATAAGAGGGAGAAGGTGTAATCTCGAAATCTAGAGCACAGCATGGAGGAAGAGTTAAGCTTACCTCCGTTTAAGCCACCCCGACCACTTAAACTTTCCTTCAGTTGCCCTTATTAGGAATTTCACACTTTATATTGAGCTCTTAATCCCTAAGTGATAACAAGATATAATAAATTTAAGGCCTGTTATCCTGGAATTAGCAAGTCTAAATGAGCCAGTGGATGTATTTATTATCTTGAGATGAACTGTTTACTTGGCTAAACAATGTTACTTGAGGTTTTATGAGTCAGTGAATAAAACGTCATTTCAGATTAAAACTACTGAGAGCCCTGAGGCTTAAACTTGTCTCTGAACCAGGCATTTCGTGCCCGTTGACCAACTGCGGTAATTTATTCTAGTCCAGTAATGCGAATAAAGAATACTGAAATTCTGATCAATGCGACAACCGAGAGGATTTCCTTGGGAGAAAAACCTTTTGATTTACTCCCAGTCCTGCCTAGTTACGATTTTATCTTTCAATTCCACTGGTTGACGTTTTTGTACCTGTTCCTTGTAGATTTTGTAAGATTTATTCTGTCGTTGTGTTTCAGGACTTGAACTCAACATTTTCAGGAAGTTAATCATTTTTTCCTACAGCCCAGTGGGACCGCAAATTATTATTAGCCCGGAAATGATTCCCCAACGAGTTCCCCGCCCGGAAACCAATTACTGACCCGAAACAGCCTGAAAAGGTCTGCAAAGAATCCCGCACAACAAAAATGTCGAGAAAGCACGTTTCATCCATACTTAAGCTGGAAAATTACATTCAAATCCATTTTCCTTCACCTGGACCGATACACAATAGTTCATTAAAAAATTATTTCATTATCCTGAAGATGACTTAGTGTTGAAAACTTCGTTGTTGTTGTTTTATTATTATTTTTTTAACCTTTTTTAGCCTTGTAAACATAAATCGTTTTTAAATCAAAGCAAACATTATCAGTGGACATTATTTCATTTCACATAAACTATTTCAGAGGAAGTTCGTATCTGTTTTTCCTCTATCAGACTTTTTAAAAACTAGAGTTGAAGTAGAGGTAGACTGCGACTAGTTCCTCTTTCGCTTGGTCCGTCGGGCGAGACAGTCAATAAATGACCGGGTGCTTCTCGTCCCCAGGAGTTTCGTGTGGCCAGGTTTTTTCTTTTTTTTCTTTTTTCTTTTTTTTTTTTTTTTTTTTTCCACGGTTTTCTTTCGCGTCACGCACAATGGTCTAAGCGAAAGAGGGAACTACTCGTAATCTAAACTAGAGTCGTATAGTCTAACACCTTAGTACCAGCTCGTTTTGAAGGGCATTTGACTAATCACTATCAACCCTTAAGGCTGGTTTTCACTAGCGCATAAACATAAGCATAAGCCGACATACGCAGAAGCAGTAAGATCTCGATAATTAGCGCCTTTTATGGGGAAATTTCGAACAAAAGTTAAGGTGCTAATTATCAACATCTTACTGCTTCTGCGTATGTACATTTACATACATACATACATACATACATTTATTTTTGTTTTTCAAATAAAAAAATTACAAATTGAACATGCCCGCGGATTAGCATATGCTAGTCTAGGCGGGTCATGGTTAACAAAATTATTAATAAACAACTAGGTATAACTAATACAGAGGATTAAGGAGACTAAATTGACACAATAACTAAGGACCAATAAAAGCTTGTGTTTATGCTTATGCGCTAGTGAAAACCAGCCTTTAGCTGCGATCTAAAAGTTCAAATATACAACTGTCTTCATGCAGTTCCATATTACGGACAGTTTGACTTGGTCCCTGAGAAACCAATATTCATATCATTTCAATTGAGTGTCACAAGTTACACAGATATCCAGTGAACCAATCAAATTCAAATATATGAAGCCGACGCTAGCGGGGAAAACTTGTGGGAGAGAGTTACGGTTAGCTTTGTTTTACTTTTTTGATTGGATGACAGGTTGGCGCAATTTCTTTTTAGCCAATAGCTTAGCGCAGTAATGTAAAACTTATAATGCAAAACAAAGTATAAGATGCGAATTACTTTCGACAGTCAAGTGAAATACGCCGCTCTAGTCTCGAAAGCACGGGCCATTACTTGTTTGTGGCAACCAAGTTATGCCATTTGTGGTTCAGTTCAGTTGCGGTACAGTTCCCATGCACTTAGTTAATGTTAAACGTAACGAGCTGAGTGGAAGAAAGGAATGATACTCTAAACAGAAGATTTATTATCTTCATTTCCACAGACGCCAACGTAAATGTCACCTTGCATATCAATATAACACAAAGACAGGAACGAAACACTGTTAGTATAACTTACTCTCCTTCACCCAGCTTACTGGCTATCTGTTAAGCAGCTGTTAAATGATAGGGATTCTGCACTAACTTGAATGAAATCGCTCCTGAATATCTCATCTAAAAAAAGTTCAAGTGTTCTAACATTCATACACTGTGCAATCTGACGTGTGAAGCGTGTCCAGGAATCACTTCTTTACCGAGAGAAACATATTCTGTATCTGCACTTGACTTAAACACAACTTTGGGTTCGTTTCGCTCCGCAGCAGTAAGACTTGTGTCCCAGCTCACCAGTCCTCACCACAAGCTATTTGTAAGCCGTACGTGTATGGAGAGAAGGGAGTGTGTTTTAAGTATAATTGGGCAGCGCCTTATCTACGGCTCGCTTTCAAACCAAAGACGTATGGAACAATGCTGGGACAACTTTCAAATGGCAAAAGCCTATGTACCTTTCTAAAGATGACATCTCCGACAAATGTCTGCAAACTGTGGAATATGTCTACTGCAACCACTACTTCAAAGATGCGACATATGCCTCCTCGAGAATTCTTCCAGTACGGTCTGTATTGGAGGCCTGCGAGGTTATGGTCCAGCAGCATTGCAAAGAAGAGTACCGCCGGGCTCATGAATAAACAAGGCCGTTAAAGAATCCGAGTCTGCATTTCGTCAGTGGTACTTTGATTTGATTAACTGCACGACGCTACCTAGAAGAACGGGGGCACCATCCCTGAGTGTTATTATCCGAGAGAACTCGAAGGTACCGAGTTTTTAAATAATTAGCAATATGATGTAAATAGCGGATTAGCTAGTGTATAAGGATTAGGTATAACTTAACTGAGTCCTCACTAAGTTTTGACAATTATTGTGGAAATATCTCAGGCATCTTTTACTCTTGACACCTGCAACCGGTGTACTTTTTTTTATTCGTCACCATTTTAAACATCGATATCTGACAGTGGACTTTGTTAAAATTCGTGTATAAGATGGAATAATCTCTAATTTTACACTCATCTGTTGAAATTTTATCTACGTTACTTAAAGCCATGGGTATTGACCATGTTAGTTGAAGAACCGGGACCTTGGGGAGGTTAGTGGAGGCTAGAGTGGGTGCTTGCTGGTTCAGTCAAAGAAAATGATTGAAGTCGGACTGAGATAGAAAGATTACAGTTTTTTTTTTTCTTTGAAGGTGATCTATTTGTGTCTCTTTCCAGAAAAGCTTTATAACTTTCATTGTGATACTGCGAGTCCTGTAAAACTTCTTTTTTTCTATTCTTCCTGCTGTAGTGAACATAAACAAAGAGGACTTAAGCGTAAGTAGAAACTGTTTGCGACTGAATCCTTTTAAACGTTTTTAACGTTTAAAATAACCATTTATTTGAAGGAAACACGTTGAAGTTTTTTTAATCCCTGTCTAAACAGATGCATGTTTTATGGCAACGGTCAGTCATACCACGGAAATATATCAGTGACGCAGTCAGGTTACACGTGTCAGTCCTGGACTTCCCAGTGTCCTCATCGGCACGAGAGAACTCCAGACAACTCCCTGAATTGAACAACCCGACAATGCATGCCGGAACCCTGGTGGTTCAGGCCCCCTCTCGGTCCATGGTGCTACACAACAAATGCTTCAGTGCGATGGGAATTTGCAACATCTCAAATTGTCAACCAGGTAAGGTTTAAGTCTCAATCGGAATCAACCCACATCGCTGGTATTTCAGAGAGGTGCCTGCACCAACAGGAGGGAGGGGGTGACTCTATTGTTTTCGAGTATCTGTCAGAGACCGACTCATCACTGCCAGTGTGACGTCACATAGCAACAAGTCGAAGCTTCGCTCGGCTTGCCCAGATTTGGCGTCGGGACTCCATTGAATTCAAAGAAAAAGAGGATAATACAAGCTATTATTGCGCTATTATTCATTAATTTGGCATAAATGTGCAAGCTTTGTAGTGGATATTGTCTGTGAGTACAACTGTTTGTTGTTTTGTGTGCGTTTTTTGTTCCAAATTTTATTGAAAACAAATCGGGTCAAGTGGGGTTACCGCCATCTTGACTTCCGGTCAAGTAAAGGCCACCCAAAACGCCCGCCGTTTTCTCTTCAAGTTTTCAACAGAAGTACCTCATAATAGGAGGTTTTGTTCCTTTTTGATATAACTTTCAAGCCATTGTTAGTTTTTCTCAATGTGATGAGCCATTTTGCTCAACAATCCTTTTGAGTGCGAGGGCGTACATGTCGGTTTGATTTCTCGCGTGTTAAACTTTGTTCGATTGGTGAAAGGTCAAGAGTGTCTATGTTTACCAGCTGTTAGCTGGTTGAATGCTTGTGTTTTTAAATTTTGTGGGGTAGATGACTGCCTGTGTGCTCCAGAAGGGCTAACCTTCAGAATACCCGGCCACGATTGCGTGACATTAAATGCCTGCTCCCGTAGTCCCGCAGTCAATAAATATTTGCATATGGAAACAAAAGAGAAAAACTTAATGTATACACGAAACAAGCGTGCTACACATGAATATACCTCGTTCTAAAATCCATCAGCCGAAACAAGCGCGTTACACATGAAAAGACTTCGTTCTATAATCCATGAGCCGAAACCCGGAGTTTTAATATTCATTTTATCCACTGCGGGACTGCGGGAGCAATAGTTTTACTCGTCTTACTTTCATAGCAATAGTTTTACTCGTCTTACGTTCATCAACCCATAAAATGGCGATACTCATCGTTTCGTTCTCATCTCTCTCGTGTCTCCTTTTCCTCCGTTAGTTAGTTGTTGACAGAGAGATGAGACGGTAACGGATGAGTATCGCCATTTTATGGGTTGATGAACGTAAGACGAGTAAAACTATTGCTATGAAAGTAAGACGAGTAAAACTATTGCTCCCGCAGTCCCGCAGTGGATAAATGAATATTAAAACTCCGGGTTTCGGCTCATGGATTATAGAACGAAGTCTTTTCATGTGTAACGCGCTTGTTTCGGCTGATGGATTTTAGAACGAGGTATATTCATGTGTAGCACGCTTGTTTCGTGTATACATTAAGTTTTTCTCTTTTGTTTCCATATGCAAATATTTATTGACTGCGGGACTACGGGAGCAGGCATTTAATGTCACGCAATCGTGGCCGGGTATTCTGAAGGTTAGCCCTTCTGGAGCACACAGGCAGTCATCTACCCCACAAAATTTAAAAACACAAGCATTCAACCAGCTAACAGCTGGTAAACATAGACACTCTTGACCTTTCACCAATCGAACAAAGTTTAACACGCGAGAAATCAAACCGACATGTACGCCCTCGCACTCAAAAGGATTGTTGAGCAAAATGGCTCATCACATTGAGAAAAACTAACAATGGCTTGAAAGTTATATCAAAAAGGAACAAAACCTCCTATTATGAGGTACTTCTGTTGAAAACTTGAAGAGAAAACGGCGGGCGTTTTGGGTGGCCTTTACTTGACCGGAAGTCAAGATGGCGGTAACCCCACTTGACCCGATTTGTTTTCAATAAAATTTGGAACAAAAAACGCACACAAAACAACAAACAGTTGTACTCACAGACAATATCCACTACAAAGCTTGCACATTTATGCCAAATTAGTGAATAATAGCGCAATAATAGCTTGTATTATCCTCTTTTTCTTTGAATTCAATGGAGTCCCGACGCCAAATCTGGGCAAGCCGAGCGAAGCTTCGACTTGTTGCTATGTGACGTCACACTGGCAGTGATGAGTCGGTCTCTGACAGATACTCGAAAACATGAGTCAACTCACCTCCCTCCTGGTTGGTGCATTGGCACACTCTCTGAAATACCAGCGATGTTGGGTTGATCCGATTGAGACCTTAAACCTTACCTGGTTGACAATTTGAAGATTGTTGCAATATTCCCATCGCACTGGAGGGCCATTTGTTGTGTAGCCCCATGGACCGAGAGGGGCCTGACATACACCAGGGTTCCGGCCATGCATTGCCCGGCGTTGTTCAATTCAGGGAAGTTTTGTCGTGGAGTTTCTCTCGTGCGATGAGGACACTGGGAAGTCCATGGACTTGACACGTGGTAACCTGGACTGCGTCCACTGATATATTTCCGTGGTATGGACTGACCGTTGCCCTATAAACCCATGCATCTGTTCGAGACAGGGATGAAGAACTTTCAACGTTCTTTTCCTTCAAATAAATGGTTATTTTAAAACGTTTAAACGTTTAAAAGGAATTTTCAGTCGCAACATAGTTTCTACTTACCGCTTCGTATCGCACTCTGTGTTTATGTTCACTTACAGCAGGAAGAGATAGCACAAGGAAGTTTTACCAGGGACTCGCAAGATCACAATGGAAAGTTATAAAGCTTGTTCTGGAAAGAGGACACAAATAGATCACCTTCAAAGAAAAAAATGTAACTCGATGTACTCTTTCTATCTCAGTCACGACCTTCAATCTTTTTTACACTGTGTGATCCATGACACAGCAAGCCAACCACACTCCTTATGTATGCCTCACCACGTAACCCTCCCCAAGGTCCCGGTTCTTCAACTAACATGGTCAATTACCCATGGCTTTAAGTAGCCGTAGATAAAATTGTCAACACGATGCGTGTATAAAATTTAGAGATCTATTCCATCTTATAACACGAATTTTATAACAAAGTCCACTTGTCTCAGATATCCGTATGTTTTAAAATGTGGTGTACCGATATTAATAAAAAAGTTACACCGGTTGCAGGTGTCCATAGAGTAAAAGATTGCCTGAGATACCGTTCCCCATAATCTGTCAAAAACTTAGTGAGACCTCAGCTTCAAGTTTATACCTAATCCTTTATTACACTAATCGCTATTCCGCTATTTATCATATTGCTAATTGATTTTAAAAACTCGGTACCTTCGAGTTCTCTCAGGATAATAACACTCAGGGAGGGTGCCCCCGTGTTCTTCTAGCGTAGCGTCGTGCAGTTAATCCAATCCAACAGTACACTGACACGAAAATGCCAGTACTCGGATTCTTTTAACGGCCTCGGTTTTTTGCTTCATTGAAGTCCCGGCCCGCGTATTACTTCTTCTTCTGCAATGCTGCTGGACCATAAACCTCGTCAGGCCTCACGTATATCCGACTTCGGTTACTGGACGCAGATTGTCTCGAGGATGGCATTGTCGCATCTTTATTTGAAGTAGTGGTTGCAAGTAGACATATTCACACAGGTTTCAGACCATTTGTCGAGAGACACTGTCATCTTTAGAACAGGACATAGGCTTTGCCATTTGAAAGTTGTCCCAGCAATTTTTGTTCCATACGTCTTTGGTCTTACGCAAACGCGAGCCGTAGATCAGGCGCTGGCCCAATCCTATACTTGCAACCACTCCCTTCTCTCCATACACGTACGGCTTACAAATAGCTTGTGGTGAGGACTCGGGTTGAGCTGGGGGACACAAGTCTTACTGCATAGGCAGGATCTCGCGAACGAACCACACAGTTATGGTATTAAAGTCCACAGTGCAGAGACACAGAATAAGTGTTTTCTCACGGTAAAGAAGTAGATTACCTGGACTACCCTTCACACGTTCAGAGTTGGCACCAGGTTATGAATGTCAATCAGAAACACTTGAACTTTTTTTAGATGAGATATTCAGTGAGCGATTTCTTCAAGTTAGTGCAGAATCCCTATCAATTTAACAGCTTGCTTAATCAGAATAGCCAGTTAAGCTTGGTCGAAGGAGAGTCAAGTTTATACTAACCGTGTTTCGTTTCCTTGTCTTGTGTGTCATTATTGATATGCAAGGTGACATTTTACGTTGGACGTCTGTGGAACATGAAGATAATAAAGTCTTCTGTTTAGAGTATCATTCCCTTTTCTGCCACTCCGCTCGTTACGTTTTAACATTACTAAAGTGCATGGGACTGTACCGCAAACTTGCACTCTGAACCTCACAAATGGCAATAACTTTTGGTTGCCACAAACAAGTAATGGCGCCGTTGCTTTCGGGGGAGACTAGAGCGGCGTATTTCACTTGACTGTCGAAAGTAATTCGCATTTTACTTTGTTTGCATTATAAGTTTTACATTACGTAACTGGTAAAGCTGAGT
>JAHPZR010004760.1:0-7500 GCA_019787425.1 Platygyra sinensis
GAATAAACATAATACACCCGCAAATAACTTGATTCACACACTGCTCTAAACATAAACTAAACATGAGTTTTATCCATGCTGTCAGAAATTAGTGATCGACAAAATGTTTTACATTGTTCGATCTTGTTGTCAAAAAAAACTATGTTAATTCCGTTCAGCAACTTCTTCTATTTGCTTCATTAGGCCTTTTTCTCGCAAAACGTGTTCTTCATTTTTAAGTCTAAAATACAGTAAGTGCAATAAAACTCCAAACTTCAAGGTCAAGTCAAGACTGTCCGGCAGCCCGAGGTGGAGCAGCTTGCTTGCAGAGTAATAGCTCTTATCGAAGTTGAACACGCGAAATCAGCGGACTTTCAGTGAGCTTACGCCAAAACGAGGCTATTGGGTCTAGCTCGCCATAAAGTACAAGGAAACAGAGGGAAATCAGTATAGGTAAATAACATTAAGGTAATATTTATCGACTTTTGAGTATCGTTATCCATGGTGAGGTATTGCATAGCTCTTGGGTGTCAAAATCGAAGTTCCAAAGCGGAATGCAGAGACTTGTCATGGCATTTGCTGGCACAATGGCTCGTGAAACTGCGTCGATAGAACACTCCAGTGAACAAAAGCTCTTACGTCTGTAGTCAGCATTTTGAAGCTAATTGCTTCATAAAACCAATGGGAGGACAAAGAATTCGTTTGAAGCCCGATTCTAAACCTACAAAGTTTATTCTTACCGTCGAAAAACCAAAGAGGAAAAAGCCCGCCGATTGAATATCGTGGAACACAAAGAAAACAAATTTAAGCGTATGGAGAACTTGCAGCAGCATTTGGCCTCCGAACCTATTGATATTAGAAAGAGTGTTGAAAACTCTGGTTTGAAATCTGGTTCAGATTGTATAGAAACTGAACATCTAGAAAGTGACGAAATGTCATGTTTACGTGAGAAATGGCAAACTAAGAAGTGCGAATTAAACAAAAAAAAGTGCTGGAAAATCAACTTGAAGAAGAAAGAAGTGCCAGGAAGGAGCTGGAATTATTAATTGAGAAGAAAGCCTTCAGCATCGAGACTGTAAAGGATAATGATAAGTTATTAAGATTTTGCACTAGATTTGAGAACTATGAGGTCAGTGTTTTCAATGGTTCTTGACTTTCTGGGAAGGGAGACAGGGCTCACTTGGACTACCAAAACACAGAAAATTAAGGAGAAATTAAGCACAAGTATAAACCTGGGCCTAGTAGGGTTTTGACTTTAGAGAATGAATTTTTCCTGGTGCTTTGTCGTTTAAAAGTTGGCTTACTAGAGGAGGACTTGTCAGCTAGATTTGGAGTGTGCCAAAGTGTAGTATCCCCGGGGTAGTATCCCAAATTGTTAATACCTGGATCAAGATTATTTTCTTTAAATTCAAAGAACTTGATGTATTTCCTTCCAGAGAGATTGTTCAATTACATCTGCCTGAATGTTTTCGCAAAAAGTATTCAACAGCTACTCTAATAATTGATGCTACAGAGATATACATTGAAAAGCCTAACAACCCAGAGGCCCAACAAGTAACTTTTTCTTCATTCAAAAATAGCAACACCCAGAAAGCCTTGGTTGGTATTGTACCAAAAGGGGGGATTTCATTTGTTTCAACCCTGTATGGTGGCAGCATTTCTGACAAGAAACTAACCCAAAAGTCAGACCTGATAGAGAAACTACAGTATGGTGATGTCATAATGGCTGACAGAGGGTTTAATACTTTCAAGAGATGCTTCCATGCAAAGGCTTAAAAGTAAATGTTCCTCCATTCATGAATGAATCTGGCCAATTTAATGAAAGTGAATTACTGGAAACAAGGAGAATTGCATCTCTAAGAATCCATGTTGAAAGAGCCATGGAAGCAAGAAACTACTACACTTTAGACTTTGTCCCAAAAACTTTGTGCAAGAATGGTATAATTGATAAGATATTTTTTGTCTGTGTAATGTTATCAAACTTCCTCCCATCACTAGTAGATGGTTAGCAATAACAATGATCTTTCCTACAAATGTACATTGCCTTCATGTTATCAATTAGACAGTGAAAACAGAGTGTACAGTCATGTAATGTTCAAGTGAATATTCCATCAATGTGTTATAAAAATATTACAAAACTCAATGTACAAGTGTTGTAGCTCAAAATGTTCCTGTTTCTAATCAGTGAGTAATTAGCACATGTTCCTGTCTCTTATAACTGAGCACATATGCTTACAACTAGACTGAGATGTTACCATTTGTGTATACTTACAGTATTTCTTGAGGAAAAATTATAGAATTGTGATTTCAGTCATGTCATTCATTTGATTAATTTACTTAATCCAGTAAGCCAAAAAAAAAAAAAAACTCTTGGGTATGCTATTTCCAAAGAGATGTGATTGTCATAAAACTTTTCCAGTTTTGGGACTTTGTCAGAAAGGAGTTTGTTGTTCTTCTTCACATGTAAAATAATGAAGTCAAAAGTGTCAGAAAGTACCAGGTCAGTCCAAGATGTTTCAGTGCAAAGCATCAGCTGCTGGACTAAAAAATAGAACTTGTGATTCTTGTTGACCACCATCCCATGAGAAGTGTCTCTACATATACCACGTTTACACACTGCTTTCTTAAGAGATCGACTATCTGTGAAGATTCCCTTCATCTACACTGGTCCTCCATCTACCTCCCCCAGCTGGAGAGGCCTCAAGGAAAGGATAACTCTGAGATATAACAAAACCTGTTTGAGTTACTTTGCAATCCAGTTTGTTTTCATATAGCCATATAATCTTCTTTTCATCTTTCAGTCCCTGTTTCATTTTATTACTTGGATACTGATTGTTAAAATGTAAGATTTCTTTCATTGCTTTTGTTAGGCTAGTAGAATTAAGGCTTTATTAATGTTGTCATAAACTGACTGAGAGTCGATCCTCCTCTTTCTCGGCTGGTACCAAGTTTGCAGTCTTGAGGTACATGTTTCAAATTCCCAAGTACACTCAAGTCTCACAAATTCTTTAAGTGCATAGCAAAGAGCTGCTATATGTTTACAAGAACCTAATGGTTCTTTACCAGCTGGACAAGCACAGCTAGCAAATGTAATTTCACCTTCATGTTCACCATTACACAGTGAGAGTTTTACGTTAACTTCAGGTAAGCAATCACATCGAAAATGTACCTTCTCATCGTCGTGCCGAGCGATTTCCAGTTTTTGGATGTGACCATGTCGAAACAAACCTGAAACAACCGAAATAAAGCTTTGCTGCTGATGTTCTTGTAATCTTAGATTCATTGTCCTAAGCTTTTCTTTCAAAAAAGTAAGACACGATATTTTGCTTATTAAATGTTGGGACATCATCCTTCGCCTCAAGCAGTGAAACCCACTGTGCAGATTCAGGGAAATCACAATTGACGGTCGCCGTTTGGTCCACTGGTTTACTCTGGTTACTTGCTGCCAAGTCTTTCCACTTCTCCGTAAAATTATTCTCCCAACTATTTTTGATATAACTGATGACCCTGCGGCAAGTAAAACAAGTCGATATAGTACTTATGCTTCAAAATTCCGCTTAAGCAATGGCAATAATTATAAGTGCCAAAAAAATGCAATCTTTATACCTTTAAGATAACTGTGCCTTCGTAGCTTCAGAGCGTGCACCCTTTCGCCGTCCGTTTGCGGAATGACAGCTACTCGTTTAGTCTTTCTTTAGTAAGATTCTGTGGACAATTACCACAAAGTAACTGTACTTTCTCCTCAGCGTAAAAGAAGGCCGCTTCTGGAAGATTTTTGGCAGGCTACATAATTTGTTTTATCACTTTTTCACACAAGGGAAACCAAATCTGATGAATGTTGACCCGATAGCCTCGCTTCGATGTTTGCTCACAGAAAGACCGCTGGATCGTTTGGGTGGCGTACTCAACTTTGATAAGAGCTATTATTTCTATTTTGCGCGCCTAAATTAATTTATTCTTCTTAAGAAATTGCATGGCTGGATTGCTTGTTCGCTTCAGAAACTACCCATTTAAATGATCCAAACCTCCTGAACTGTTCTTGAAATGTTACTATTAACTACAACTACGTATGTGCAATGCATGTGCACGTAAATCTTCTCAAACAGTAAAAATCACCATTACTCCATAACAAACTTAGTTAATATGATTTCAGGACGAATGCTGTGAATAAAATTGTTTCTCAATTTGCTGTTCACATCTGATAATTACGATTTACTCTGTTTTTTGAACGATCATCAGAGTTTAGTCAAACTGGAATGTTACATTAAAAGAGGTCTTAAAACAGTTAAAAAACCACCAACCTCCAGCACTGTCTTAAATTTTCCCTGGGTAGGGAGTTGTACCAGTCTCCCTTTCTTTCTGGCCTCCTCCCAGTCAAGCCCTCGAAGATTTCTCCAGCATAATGTACTTGCGAAGCACTTGCGATGCTATATAAATCTTCTTCCATCCAAAGAACTATAGCAATAGCCATCTTTTTATATCGAAAAGCAATTTCTTAGACTGTTTTGTTTGCGTGCAAAGTTTGAATGTGACACTTCAACCGAAAGGAATAGCAGTATTAGCATCTCCTGACAGGTGTCGGATCAGTTGGATGATTGGAAGGCATTGAAATATGAACGAAGCTCTGAACGAAGGTAAAACTGACCGTATTTGCATGGGGAAATGTTGCTAATGACCTGCGATATATGTATTGATCTCCTTCTGACTTCTTCATCCTTGACTAACAGCCCTAATACAGGCAAGGTAATTGAACGAAGTAACGAAAAAACGTGACGTTGACCCCCGGGCATTGACCCTCGGAACTCTGACGTGCGCTATTTTATTATAGTGTTACCACAAGCGTCAACACCACTATCATGCAACATTTTTACTGACAAGTTGACTTTCAATGCCACAAAAACTTTACAAATGGAATGATTGCAGACTTCAATAATCTTATTTTGAGACGGATTGTGCCACTAATCAAGTTGAGCATAGTTAAGGTCATCCTTCCTTTTGTTTTGTTTTCTTTCAATCACCCCGGCACAAAAAATAATTGAACGATGTTAAAAGTCAAAGATAGATGCCAGAAGGGAAAAAATTCATCAGTGCTCGATGAGAGTTAAGTCAGAAGGATGGTTTTAAAAAGGGATCAGATTGGAGGAGCGCCGGCGTGTCAATTTCAGAAGTGTTTTCGATGATTTATTTTCAGTGATGGCATGACCTTCACATCAATCACGCAACTGATAAGAAGAATGTCTCCTCACGTTTTGAAGCTGTTGTAGGTAAGAAAAATAATCATTGCACAGAAATTTAACCATCTTATTCCTCTTCTCATGATTCAATCACGTGTTGACTTCAACTTTCGTATCGTTGTTCTATCAACACTGATATATCGATCGATGGATAGTTTTTTCCCTGAGCGTTTGGAACTGAGAATTTAACACTAATGCGCTCTGCACTGCTCTTAAATTTTATTGAAAGAATGTGTCAGGAAAATGTGTCTAATTCCAATATAATAAGGATAAATTAAGCCCCTCGAAAGTGTATTTATCATTTAATTTAATCTAAGAGTACATAACTATAGACGGGCTGACCATTTATGTCTCTTAATTATGCATTTTCGACTATCTTTTTATCGATAGAATCGAACTAATTATTATTAATCTCAAAACGAACCACTAAATGACTGATCCAACTAAAGTTTATGCCAAAGTCACGATACAATGAATGGTCTATCGATCCGGTTTTTGGACTTCACCGTATTGCAGGTCATCTGCAGACGCTGCAGATAATCTGACGATCTGTTGTTAGTCTGTTTTTCGTCTGCAGCCTAAAATGGTGAAGAGAATTCAGGCTTAACATCTGCAGCAGACTGAAAACAGACTCTGCAGATGATAAATTAGTCTGCAGTTGATCTGTTTTTGTCAAAACAGATCTGTTGCAGATCTGCTGCAGATCTGCCCATTTCGTACGGGTCTATCTGAGCATAGTTTCAAGCAAGTGTGAGTGTACAACTGCTCAGAACGTCTGCTTTCCACATATTCCAGTGCGTCCTCTTCACTTCCAGAATAAGGCAATGCACTGGACTTGCTGAAACACCACTTTTCTCTTATACCCAAGTCATTGAGCTCTTCCTCCAGTTCATTCTTCCAGTAGCTTTTAGCAACCAACTTAGCTGACAGCTCACCATTGATCATCACCCCTAAAATTAAAAAAGTAAGACATGTTCCATACTGATAATAACCTGATATCCAAGCTCAGCATATGAAATGGAATAATCACCATGTATAAGATGGCAAGCCACTAGATTTTATGGAAAACCAGTAATTTTCTGTAATCAGTTCTAATATATAATGGGCCACCAGTCCCATTGGTGGCCATCTTAGAACTATTTAAGTTTTTACCAATCTTCTCTTCCGAAGTGAATGCCAACAACCCCATTACAGCTCCCCCCCCCTCCACCTCCAAAAAAGAAGACATTACCAGTAGAAGAACTGTCAGGGTCATCCTCTTCATCATTGTCAGTGTCTGCAGAGTCATCTTTGTCAGCTGCGTATCATAATAAGAAAGGTCGCATCAAAGACTTGTTTTGTATGTTAAAATATTCAAGAAAATGCTGCAATCCCACACATGACTGAGTTTGCTTTCTAACAATGTTAAGGTGCAATAACCGAACAACCCAAAAAAAATTAAAAATATTTACTTACGAGAAAAAGTGTTGGAAAACCTGTCAATCTGTTTAAAATACACTTCATTATGTGACTCTGAGAAGCCACTGAATGAAACCCAAGAATGGTTGCTGCAATGTAGAGAAACAATCATGACAAAGTTTGCATCATGAGCACAAAGGGTAAGACAGATAACTTTTTGTGAAAGTGGCTAAAAGGACTTGATTAACATTGCAAAAAAAGTACTTATGTCTAAGTTATATGCTCTTCACTAATCAATTGCAGCGAAAAATGAAAGCTTGAAAGTAATGAGCACTGAAAGCAACCATGAAGGGTAATAATAATAGTAATAATAATAATAATAATGATGATGATAATAATAATAATAATTTTTACTGCAATAATAATAAATTGAATATTTAACCAGGATAACTCTTCAGTACAAAGTACTGTTGTCAACGGGGTCCTGCTGACTAAGAATTAAAAACAAGTAATGAAATAAATACATATTAAAGCAAGTTAAAAAAACCATTAACTACAACAAAAACTACAACAAAAACTACAATAAAAATTACAATAAAAATTACAAGTATAAATCGTCCAAGGCATTCCTAAATAAAACTCTAGAACGAATGTTTCTTAAACTTAGTGGCAATGAGTTAAAATCAAGGCACCTAAAAAATCAAAACTACGGCGCGCAAAGTCCTGTTTGACCTTTGGTAGTCTTGCTGTTTTCCCACTGTTTCTAGTGTTTACAGCGTTATGAAATCTTTGAAAGTAATCTTTAAATGGAAAGCATGCAGTTCCATTAAGGCAGTCAAATCCCAAGCAGCACACTCTCTTTTGTAAAAAGTTGTCAATTGTGCTTTCA
>JAHPZR010004760.1:15000-35000 GCA_019787425.1 Platygyra sinensis
ATGGCTGAAATATATTAAATATGCATGCAATGCATCCTGGTCTATGATAACGACAGGCCACGTGGAAATAACATTGAATTTTTTTTTCTTATGTCGATTTCCAATGTTGATTTTCAATGTTGTATTTTTCAATGTTTATTTTTAATGTTGATTTTCGATGTTGATTTTCAATGTTGTTTTTCAACAATTATTTTCAATGTTTTTTTTTCTTTTATTTTTGGATTAAATTTTTTTCAAAATATTTTAGTGCTTTAATTATTTCTCTAATATTTTTTTTTTACCTTTTAATTTGTGAACGAATATTTTTTTTACTTTATATTATTAATTTTTATTACAATATTATTTTTTCTCCCTTTATTCTATTTTGATTGCGTATATTTTTAGTTTCTTTCCATTTTTTATTCCTTTTTCCTCAAGAACTTACATATTTTACTATGATAATGCTGGGCCACCATACTAGAGCTAGAGTCTAGTCGTTATCACTATTGTGGGGTATTTTTCCCAAATTATATCTTGATTGGATACACAACTAAAATGAAAACAACAATAATAATCATAGGTGAACTCCACATTGAAAGTTTTACTGAGTTACCATTTCTTAGTAGGACATCGAAGGAGTTTTTTGAAATACAGAAAATTGACACACTTTATACATGAAACTCAATGTAAACGTGAAACACAGCTATAAGCCTTGTATTATTCGGTGCAACGCTTTTAGAATAAAAATGGCAATTTTAGACATGTTTGCTTACTTAGCAGTCTATCTTATCCATTAACAGTGTCTGGTAGTTTTAGGGCCAACTGATGATCAGTTTTGATGGCTTTGCACTGTTGTTCCACTGGTTTTTGTTTCTCTGTTGATAAGGTCGATGATATATTTCTTTTGGGCATAGAAATGATACATACATCTTTTCCAATACTTTCACCTTTTCATGATATATATTTTGGTTACCTCCTTTTTAACTTGGAAAATAATATATTTTCCAAGTTGTAGTTGTGGGTCCGATTTCACTACTTCACTCCATCACTTCCTGTTAGACATTTGGAAACCCCTGGGGGAGCTTCCATATGAAAAAGCCACAAGGAATGCTCGTTGGAAAATTTGAATTTAACTCCTATAGGAGACTTGTATGGACATTGCCTGAGCTTCATTTAAACCCCTGAAAGATACCAATCAAATGGAATAGGTTCGACTACTAGCTATTGTTCAAGGGAGGATCTTGTGGGCACTTGTAGACCCAACTCGCGTAATCGAGAGATAAGCGGAAATCAAGCCTGAAAACCAAGAAATTAATAAATAAGAATGTTTCTTTTAATTATTATTTCTTGTAGTGCACCCTTAACGATACTTTGACAGCTAAAAATGGTGATGTTTCGTTGTCAACATGGTAAGTGAGACCAGAATCCTTGATTTGTACCTGAGAAGAAGAAAATTTCTCAACCTTTGCCTATAGGAGTTCCCCTCGGGTTTTGAACATCAGGCGTTTAAGGCCGTTTCATGGTTGGTTGCACCGTGTAAAGTTAGTTATTCTTTGAATTCTGACCTAAGTACTCAATATCTTGTCACAGAAATGCTCTTCACCGAATAAATTCTTGTATGAACGCTTTTATAAACAGAAGCTACCTGTAATTATGGAAGTCTCTTTTAAGAAAATAGTTCATTTACGAGAAGTGCCGGCTCATACAGGTTTAACCATACTCAATTGCCGAAAAAGAAAAAGAAGACACTGATCACGAAAGTCACAAAATTGACGAGCTGCATGAATTTTGAAATGATTCGAGCCGTGATTAAATGTTGTTAAAGGTCAACAGTGGAGAGAATTGAGGAGAATTCGAACAATGTGTCCCACTGTTTATTTATACGATTAGTAGTTTCCATGGGAAAGTGAAGTGCTGCGAGTGAAATTTATGTGGAAGATGTTTTTATGTCATTTAGGAAGTATTGTAGAGGGATAGTCAACATGAGCTACTAGATTAGAGTATTTTGCCAAAGGCTAATGGACTTAATCTTGTTTTTAAAGAAACATACTGAAGTCTATACAAACTCTTCACTTTTGCGAAAACATTTCATTCACAGTTAACCGCAACCGCATCAGGTCACGATTAATTTATGACAATAAGATATTTTGTAACTGTTTCCAATTGATGTTCACTGAAATGCTCCTTCGCTAAACTGACCAAACTGCTTGTTAGATGTTTAAAATAATGCCCCTTGAAAATAGTTTTACATTATTAAACTCACCGTTTGATTGACTTTTTAAAACTGTTTGTGACATTCTGAAAGCTCATCCACAGTCACGCTGTTACTTTACGCTGATTGAGTAATTCTAAAGAATGCATCCAATCAGGGTGGAGCAAACAGCGTGACTGTTGCAACGAAATCTCGGCAGCGGATGCTGGTCGCTTCGAAAGCTGCAGTTCTCGAAAATTATTTGGCGGTTAGCCCTTGGATTTTAACTGGATCTTCCATTGAATGCCACAAGAAGAAGCATCAACCTTCCATTTTATCTTGTGTTCGATTTGGAAACTGGGCGATTCAAATTTCTGGGTGAAAATCTCCTTGGCAATGGAGGAGTCCATTTTCCAAGTTGAGTGGCTCATAGCCACTTTTGTTTGTTTTTGAGTCCCATTCTGATTTCTTGGTCATTTTAGGACCTTTTAATGATAAAACCAGCAATCTTGATGGGCTTGATGTTCTGTATAGCTATGGTTTGGGAACAAGCGAGCAAACTTAATGTATCAATTTATTGGGGTCTTATGCTCTGCATACAGACCCCTAAGTCAGGGGCAGATCTTGGTTGTCAGTCAGTCAGTCAGTGGATCACTTTGAGGACGAGATGACACGTGACACATCTCCGAGAGTATAAATAGTCCGACAGATAGACTGGGTACTAGTAATTGCAAGTCATTGTTTTCAACTAGTTTGGTCAGCGGCCATTGCTTCGGCGTGTTGGGTTTGTTGTGCATAAATTGCAGTCGTATTCCCTGTGTCGGGAAAATTCTGAAGAGCTTTCCGCGGCAAATTAGTAGAATTTGTTTAAGGTAAGTTGTGTTCTATTTTAAAATGGCTCTGTCGTGCTGTTTATGATTGGTTTTCTTTCTTTCATTTCGAAAATTAACTACACTGCTTTGCCTTGTTTGTTGTTTTTTATTTCATTCAGGTGTTGCTGAGTGGAGTTTCCTCGGCGATACGGGAGTCGTCTACTCATCCAAGGCAACATATCTATACTTGCCTTGTGTTTAGTGCGGATTGCACTGAAGCTAGCATGCTTTCGCAAGCCCACATTCATTGGCTTGAAATCCGGTGCGGGTCGCACCACATATCTCACAATTATCTCACAAGTATCTCACAAGTTCTCACAAGTTCTCATAAGCTCTCACAAGCTTTCACAAGCTCTCACAAGCCAGTATTTATTGGCTTGAACTATCTGTGTGGGTTACACCTCAAACTTAAAGAGTTGTTGAACTCTCAAAAATACTACGATTGAATAAGAGTCTTGCACTGCTGTTTTCTGTTATCAGCCGCCAGCATGGGAACAACAATTGAGCAATACCGGTCAAGGATCGGCTGTCACAACAATTTTGTCAAAGCCAAGGATGCGTTTTCACATGTACGAGGGCGATTTTGGAATACAATGCTAATGATGTTTTACTTAAATGTGTTTTACTTGCGAACATTAAAAGACGTTGTTGGACATTACAAGTTGTGGAATGAGGTGATGGTTTGGTTTACGCAAATGATGTGCTACAATGTTTACATCCCATTGCTTATAAGGCAAGCTAATGATGTGGAGGAAAATCCAGGTCCTACAATATTTGATATTGTTGATCCATCAACCACTGTGTCTGCTGACTCTAGTCAAGGAAATGAAGCAATGTGTAGCAATGTCACTTACTGCTATTATATACCATAAAATACAAGATATTAGTTTGTGGACTAATTTGACATTGAATAATATTTTGGTTATTGGAAATAATCTATACAGTACTATAAGATGTTCTGTGCGAAAAAATGACTATTTGCTGTTAACTGGTGTTCCAGACATGGTTTCAATATTGGATAAAGTGTATTCATTACAATATAGTGAGTCATTTACACTGTACTGGAAGTTTGTTCATGACATCAAACATTGCTCCATAATGTCTCTTAGAAATTCACTTCTAGAAGTATTTTCAAACTGTCAACGGAATTACAACTGTTGTTTGTTAACTATTGGCATTAATACAGTTGCAGTTTTTAAGAATTCCGAGCAAAGCTTCCAAATTTTTGATTCTCATTCAAGGGATTTGTATGGGATGCCAGATTCGTTTGGGAAATGTACTTTGGTCTGCATTGAAGGGCTTGAAAATGTTGTATCATTTTTGCAAATGTCTTGCCCACAAACAGGCGCTGTTCCCTTTGAAACGAAAGGTGTACATATCTTAATCAGTGGTGATAAAACTGATATGCGACATGTTCAGCAGGACCCAAAAAGTGACCATATATCTTCAAGTAATGAAAGTGATGCAAAAAGCGTAGATAACCGGAAACGAAAGTGTACAACTGAAATGAGTGAAATAAAAGAAAAACAGTTGATTGCTTGACGTGAATATGAGAAAAAAAGAAAGGCTAATTAAAGTCCAGAAACTAGGGAAAAGAGGCTAGCAGGCAAACGTGAATCCAACAAAAAGAGAAGGGCCGCTGAAAATCAAGAAACTAGAGAAAAGAGGTTAGCTCAGCAACAGGAATACTATAAGAAAAAATGTGCAAATGAAAGTGCTGAATGTCAAGAAAAAAGGCTAGCAAGCATGCGTTCATATCAGACAGAAAAGCATGCAAGTGAATCTGCTGAATGCAGAGAAAAAAGGCTATCAAACAAGTGTGCTCATCAGAATAAAAAGCGAGCAAATGAATCTGCTGAATGTAGAGAAAAAAGGCTGGCAAGCAATCGTACCCATCAGAAAGAAAAGCGTGCAAATGAATCTACTGAATGTAGAGAAACAAGGCTAGCAAGCAATTGTACATATCAGAAAGAAAAGCGTGCAAGTGAATCTGTGGAATGTAGAGAAACAAGGCTAGCAAGCAATCATACACATCAGAAAGAAAGGCGTGCAAATGGATCTGTGGAATGTAGAGAAACAAGGCTAGCAAGCAATTGTACACATCAGAAAGAAAAGCGTGCAAATGAATCTGTGGAATGTAGAGAAACAAGGCTAGCAAGCAATCGTACACATCAGAAAGAAAAGCGTGCAAATGAACCTACTGAATGTAGAGAAACAAGGCTAGCAAGAAATTGTACACATCAGAAAGAAAAGCGTGCAAATGAATCTCCGGAATGTAGAGAAAAAAGGCTAGCACGCAATCGTACACGTCAGAACAAAGAGCGTGCAAATGAATCTGCTGAATGTAGAGAAGAGAGGCTAGCAAAACAGCGTGAATATGACCAGAGGAACCATGTAAATGTTTGCAACAGTTCAACTGTTGCTGATGAAATTAGAAAGTTTCATACTGCTGTGTCCAGTGGCCCTTTGTATATATGTTCTTGTTGTGATCAGTTGTGGTATAAACACAGTGTTACTGCTGCCAAAAAGATAAGAATTTTAATCCTGATATAGTTAAGTATTTACTAAGTAAGACAAGTGTAGATGACGTTGAGTGGATCTGTCAGTCTTGTTTTCGATATTTAAAAAAAAATAAAATCCCACCTTATGCAGCTAAAAATGGAATGTCATTTCCATTAAAACCAGACTTCTTTGATTTAAATGAATTAGAATGCAGACTTCTAGCACCTAGATTGGCTTTTCAAAAGCTTATGCAAGCTCCAAGAGGAAATCAGTTGAAAATGAAAGGAAATGTTGTAAATGTACCAGCAGATGTTAACAACACTGTTAATGTATTACCACGTTTACCTCACGAAAGTGGCACAATCAAAGTTCAGTTAAAGAGGCGATTGCAATATAAGAGTTCTGCATTATCATTAAATGTGAGACCATATAAAATTTTGCAAGCAGCAAACTGGTTAATCACTAACAGTGCTCTTTACAGAGAACAAGGAGTTTCCTTCAGTGAAGATAGAATATCTAGCTATAATGTAAACTTGCCTCAAAGTGAAACTGACAGTGTGAATCTTTCACAAGTTAATTGCTAAATGAATAGTTTATGTAATGTTGAAGATACTGCTTATAAATGCAAAGAACTAGATGATGGTTGGACTGAGGTTGATGCAGAAATACCTGCAGGAATAACTGATACTATGTTAACAGCTACTGACTTCCTTGAGGACAGTGAACGAGCACAAATTTACAGCATTGCACCTGGAGAAGGAAATAAACCTTTGAGTTTATTTAGAGACACTTATTCTGAAGAGTTAGCATATCCAGGAATATATTTAGGTGAAAAAAGACCTGAAAATGATAAGAGATTGGTTAATGTTCATTACAGTGATATTTGCAAATCAGAATTGAGAAGGTCAGACAGACGAGCTGCTTTATGTGTGGAGAATATATTTTTTAAAACTAAAAAGTTGCAAATGAAGATTCTTTTGGGAAAAGCTCAAATAGCTTTACGAAAATGTAAAGGGAACAATGGAACTCTCACAGCTGGTCAGTTAAAGCAGCAGGGTACCTTGGAAAGATTAGTTCGCCTTGATGAAGGCTACAAATTCTTAAGAGCACTTCGTGGCTCACCTCCTTATTTTGAGAAAGCAAAAAAGGATATCTTTGCTATGATCAGACAACTAGGACCTGCTACTTTGTTTTGTAGTTTTTCATCAGCTGAAACACGGTGGATACATCTCCTTAGAATACTTGGCAAGCTTGTTGATCATAAAGATTATTCAGATAATGAACTAGAAAATTTGAACTGGGAAGAAAAGTGTAGGTTAACTCAGAGTGATCCTGTGACTTGCGATCTGGGCTCAATTCTCCCACCATGTTTTTGAAAAGAAATCCAAATGAGCTGAGAGTGAACAACTATAATAGTGCTTGTCTAAGTGCATGGAGGGCAAATATGGATATCCAATTTGTGCTAGATGTTTATGCTTGTGCGATGTATATAGTGTCATATATTTCAAAGGCACAAAAAGGAATGAGTCAGCTTTTACAAAGAGCATGTGATGAAGCCAGAGATGGAAATTCCAGTATAAAACAACAAGTAAGAGACATTGGCAACAGATTTTTAAATAGTGTGGAAATAAGTGCCCAAGAAGCAGTCTACATAGTTCTTCAACTGACCATGAGAAAAAGTTCCAGAGAAGTGATCTTTGTTCCGACAGCCCCTCCTGACGAAAGAGTGCAACTGTTAAAATCAATGAGTGAAACTGAAGAAATGGATGACAACTCAGAAGAAATTCATTCTAATGGACTGTTACACAGGTATACACAAAGACCTGCTAGCCTTGAAAATATTACTTTAGCTGACTGGGCTGCTTTGTATGATTCATGCATAAACTCTGTTTGCAAATTAATGCTGGCAGCTACTTGAAGATTCAGATTGTGTATGGAAATTTACTACTGGTATTGTCACCATGTCAATTTTTTTTGACAGTCATACCCTTAACTTGTTAGAACTTAAATACAATTTTGCTGTATGTGGGACTTGGTTGTTGATGTCGTTATTTGTTTAAACAGACCTAAGGCAGGTTTTCATGACATATGCAGATACACTAAGATGTTGATAATTAGCATAAATTTATTGGGACAAAATTATCAATATCTTATTACGTCTGCATATCTCCTCTTATGCTTATGATGCATTCGTGAATACCAGCCTTTAGTCAATACTGCAGCAAACCATCTTGACACTGCATGTACAAGTTTACTTGACATGTGTAAACGATGCCAAGCTGAGACAGTTAAAATAGAAGGCATATTAGCATTAAATTGGGAGATTGTTGTTGTGTCATGTTTTAAAGGACCAAGAGCTAGTAAAATGATTGTTATAAATACAATAGCCTCCATTTGCCGCGAAAATATGCTTGCATATTTGTCAGAGGACGTTATCTATTCTGACAAGCAAACAGTTTTCCGAGAGCTTTAAGGAACAGATCATGTTCAAGGACAAATATCTGAGCTTATTTTCACACCACAGGGGAGCTGGTTCTGAGTTAAACCATTTATTCGAACTTATAAATGAAAGCGATCTCTAAGACGAATTACGACCCTAAAAACACTAATAACACATCTCCACGTGTTCGCAAAAAACATCCACTGCTTTTTGAAGTCACATGACCCTAGTATTGCACTTCAGGTAAACTACAACAAAATGTCCTTCACATCAGGAGCTATGGTGTTTATTTTCCTTCAAATATTTCTTGCAACACATCGGTTTTCAAGAATAATTAAACGAATATCAATCAAATATTCCCAGGGATTATTCAATCATGCAACGCATTTAGACCAATCACGCAAGCAAAAATATTTGATGGATTATAATACAGGATAAGAGTAAGTAAACAGTAATCTGCCATAAATTTCCCAATTAAAATGTTCAACCACTTTTCTAACTTCTCACTTGTAGCAATTCAACTCCCAGACAGCATAAACTAAATGCGTTTTTGAGATGGCAATATGGCAATTTACTTGCAGCTAATGGGGAGAAATACACTACACTTCTTTTGATCAAAACATAAAATCCTAGTACATGTAAAAAATTGCCATGGAAACCAGCACACAGTGACTTTGTTCCGTTTGCAGGCGAGTCACTCCAATGTTTTGACTTTTAAGCCATACATTCCTCTAACAAGCTAAAGAAATTCATTCGGTGTTACTAAGTGAAGTTTTCTGGAGTATCGAGCAAAGAAAAAGCAAAAGAATTAGACAAATTCATTTTTATTCAAACTCAAACCTTTTAAAAAGCAGTTTCTCCATCTCACATCAGCTAGCTTGTGCAGAAACTCAGAAACCAACTACCTTGAATAATTAAAAAGTTACCCATCTTCATCGCCAACATAAAGATCCCTTTTACAGTAAAAAGCTGGAAGAGATGATGTCCTGTGCAGTAAATGTTGTCTGAACTGTGCAAATAGCAATAACTGAAAGATTAGAGGTGACTCGTCACTATTTAAAATGCCAGTGTTTATTTGAAAAATTAACAGACCTATTCAGCTGTACTTCAATGATATCACCTCACCCTAAATTCTTTGCCATTTCCCGAAGACCAGCAAATTCACTCTGAAAAAAAGACAAGGGAAACACAAGGTTCTTTGGCAAGGCCAGCTCAACACTAGTAGGTGAATCTGTGAAAAGATGGCCTTTTAGAGTCTATGAATACAAGACAAAATTGACTGACATAACTGGTGCAAAGAGATATTGGTCATAAAAAGCTTTTAAATTACCAATACAACAACAATGTGTTTGACTACCCTGTGGACAGTCTTTGATCTGATACCGTTTAGATATTGCATATTCTTAATGTATTAGGGCTATTAAGGACATTAAGTCTTTTTAAGTCTGTATCGTCCTAAGCAAGCTTTATATATATAGGATAAATTATATTGATTAAGCTATGATAATGTAAATAATGACACAGTGTTTCCGCCAGACCGCGCCATTGCGGGAATCCCACGTTGCATTCAGAAAGGGCCCCCAGAAAAATGGTGAGGGCCAATGTAGCCCTTTACTTTTACAAGGCTACATGCAGGCCTAACCCAGCCATAGTATTCTAATAGCCATCCCAAGGCTCAAAATTGTGATCAATATGGTCGCCAATGAACTAACAATTTACAGTGCAACTAACATTTCTTTCTTGCGATAATCGCGACTTCATTTCTTTACGTTGACGGTCAATAATGGTTATTTACGCACACCTTATGTTCTTCTAGAAAACCATATTGAAATATCTTCGCTTCTAAAACACTCAACATAAGAAAAGAAGTCAATCCATCCTTTTGCTTTGCTGTATTGATTCTCTCACATCGGAAAACTGGACAAAACTTCAATTTTTTTTGTTTTGATTTATTTATCAACAATACAGGGCCGTACCTAGGATTTTTTGTCTGCGGGTGCAAACTCCACAAACCTTCACAAGGATCTCCCGTATACAGACAGGGTTTCTAGTCGGACGTTTTGTTTTCACCCCTATTAGTTTTCCTGGCGGGGGCAACTGCCCCCCCTGCCCCCCCGCTATGTACGGCCCTGCAATACTAATAATATTAACATTACTTACAATAATAACAATACATCATAACAATGTCTACAACAGTACAATGAACAAAGTTGCAGTACATAACATGAAACTATATTACGTTACATTTCCATTTTTTTAACAAGTGCTAATAAGAAAAGGGAAAACTACAATACGTTATACTTACACTTACATTACTTACTATGCTGTATCTTACTGTTGCATAATTATTCTACTAGGAATAGAAAATAGAGGAGAAAAAAAAACATCTAAGCTGATTTAATGATGAGATGAACAGTAGAAATCACGTGCATGGCCTTGCCAATGAGATGTTAATTAGGTGTTGGTTCTCGGTGTATCAGAATGTGAGAGGAAGAGAGGGAAATTTTCTATTTTTGGGAAAGTATTGCGTGTTTTGCATACCCAGAGAAAAAGTCTAGTCTCTTGTTCTTATTTAGATTCAATCCCAGTACTAGATATGTCGTTAAGTTAATAGTATTTGAAAGTTCTCCATGAGGTGAATAAGAGTCTCTGTATCATTTTGGCAGAAAGTGCACTGCTCATGATCTTTTAGGTTTATTTTTGTTAAAAAGCTATCAGTCACTAATCTGCTATGAAGTAGCTTAAATTGGAAGACAATTAGTTTTGAGATTTTTGTGCACAGAAAAGATGATCGGTAAACTGTGTCCCAATCAATGTTTTCTTGAGTTTCGGCACTGGAATCCGCGATCCATTTTCTTTGAGCTTTGACCGGTTTTTTCTGCTTTTTGCGAACAAGAATTTTATATGCTAGTCTGTTTTATGTGCTAGTCTGCTAGTCTGGTTGTCTTGCCTTTAAAAAGTATCAGTGAAAGTTTCGTAGTTGGTGGTAATATTGTGTAAGTTTTCTTTGTTGCTTTTCCATAAGGCTTTAATCGCTGATATCACCCCTTGGAAAGTAAGAAAGTTTATTTTGATATTACAACGTTCTGTAAAGGCCTCAATGCATAGAAAATGCGTTGAATCTTTCATCAAATGACCCACATTTCTAACTCCTTTTGAAAACCATGACTTATAGTGTAAGGGTTTGTTTCCGACTCATATAAGAGAGTTTTGCCATAAATTTTGCGCTTGTAGCTGTTCAATAGAGTAAATGTTAGCCTCCTATTTAATGTCCGTCCAGATTTGTAGTATTTCTGAAATAAAGGTATCCGATATTTTGAAGTGTTTTGATAAATCTTCTTTACTAAGGTTACCTCGAAAAACTTCCTCACCACCAAAAGGTTGTAATTCCAGATCAAACAAATGTTTCCACTTTCCATGGTTTTCTGAGTCTAAGTATTTGGTTATCCAACTAGACTAGCTTTGTTTAATAGTTTGATGTCAATCATTCTTAGGCCCCCATTGTTGTAGTCGCTAATCATAATACCGCTCTTTATTTTGTTACCTTTACCTTCCTATTGAAAGTTGAAAAACATACTATTTATCTCATTTATAGCGCTGTGGTTTGTTGGCAAAGGTGACAAAATATAAACAAGTTGAGAGGTAATAAGGCCTTTAAGTACAGCAAATTTACCTAGTAAGGTCAGACAGCACAATTCCCAGCAGCTTAAGCTATTTCCTACTTTAGTTAGTTTTTCGCCATAGTTAGCTTCTATAGTAGTTTTGGGGTTGGTTGAAAGCCATATCCCAAAAGCTCTAACTTTGTCTTTCACCCATTTGAAACCTTTCTGTGGGTTGAGATTTTTTTCCTTTCCAATATTAGCGCCAATCCACATAGCCTCCATATTCCTGTTATTTAAATGGAGGCCAGAGATTTCGCTAAAAAGGTTTAATATCTGTGGGGCAGTTGTGAAGGAGACACTCGAACCGTCCAAAATAAGTGTGGTGTCATCTTCATATTGGCTGATTTTGATTTCTTGTCCATCAATTGTTATACCCTTAATATTTTTATTTTTCCTCATTGTTTCAGCTAGTGTTTTGACACAAAGAATTAAGAGGTACGGAGGAAGGGGGCAGCCTTGTCTAACCCCTCTTTCAAGTTTAAAGAAATCACTAGACCAACTGTTGTTTAAGATGCAGCTCTCTATATTGTGGTAAAAAAGTTTAAAGTGCCCATATCATCAACAATTTTTTTCCTTATCTGACTCTATTTATCACCCAATGAACTTCTGCGAACAAAATGCGATTTGGATAAATGGAAAGGCCGCAGGCAAGAAAGTCCCCTAGATTTTTTGCTAAATTGAAAAAGGCCAAAACAGCTCCAAACTTTGCATACCAATTTGTTTATACCTGCAGAAAACTGCCTTGCACTTTTTTCCCCTCGTTTCTGTTGCGTACTCCAGAAATAAAGTATGCAAAACACTTGCATGTCACAGTCCGCGTCTTTTGGAACTGTTTTGTTACACAATACTATTAGCGTTGTTTTTCTTTTAAGTTTTTTCAAATGCTGACTTAAACTCCTAGGGTTAAGATTTCCCAGTTTTATTAGAGTTAGGGTTAGGGTACTGCTCGAAACTAGGGTTAGAGTTTGGGGTGAGGGTGACGGGTCGAGGTTAGGGTTAACGTTCAGTGTTTGGGTTATGGCTAGCGATCAGGATTAGGTTTATTGCTTAGGGCTAGCACTAGCGCCTAGTGTTAAGGGTTAGGGCTAGCTCTTAGGGTTAAGGTTAGCGCTAGCGCTCCGAATAAGGTTACAGTTAAGGTCAGGACACGCTAGGGTTAGCGCAGTGTTTGGCCAGGGAAAACAATCTAGACTTTTGAAATCTATTGCATGAATCGATACCTAAATCTACTCAACGAGTAGTGCCTAGAGAGAAAGGTTGAAAGTTTTTGCGAATCGGCTACGTCAGTGAAAGAAAAGCAGTTCTAATTTCCAAAACTGACACACGCCGAAGTTTGGCAAATGAGCCATAAGTCCACGACGGATGCCTTGTTTTGGAAGAAGAAGCGTTTCTAGACTCTACCGCCTGGCTCACTTGTTCTTCAATGGCTTAGTTAACGGCAGACTTAAACCATGGTCTCGGAACAAAAACACACCTTGATTCTTTGAAGCATGCTGGTGACTTAACGAGGGTCGAAGGCTTAATGATGCCAAATCTCCTATCAGGCGGGCGCAAATATTCCTCGAATAAGCTTTGAATATCTGTGGAAATGACGAGCAAACTCTCGCTTAATTAACAGGTAAGCTATAAATTTGTGTTATCGAAGTAATCGATGCTTTGCGTGCCAAAAGCCGACGTCACAATTCATTCCAGCTTAAAAAAAATCAGTTCCAGATCAAAATGAGTAAAAAGGCGATTCAATAACAATAGATTTGTTGGTTTTTGAAAGAAGTAGAGAAACAGAAGGAAAAAACAAAATTGACCGACCTCATATCGAGCTGGCGTCACGACAAAATAAATTCGACTCAGCTATGTTCAGCGCTTATCCACTTGAGCTAACAAAGCAGCAGTGAGGAATCTCTGTGTTATAGTGACTTCATCCTTTAGCCAAACAAAAGGTTTCTTTTGTTTTTCGTTTAACAATAGATCTCCAAAAGATGCTGCTTGGAAAACTGAGTCAGTTTTGCATACGTTATTTCTAGACAACGAAGAGAGACCCTGCGAAACAAACTTCAGAGCAATGTTTCTCAGGTAAAACGAAGCCCACATGCCAAAATTCAGCTACTTATATTATACACCGTATGCAAATATGGCAGACCACTCAGTCGGCGCCCGGGACGAGTCGAATGAAAGCGAGGCTAGTCAGGCTTTGATGTTTTGTTTTGACAATGCTTTTCCAGGCAAGCCTTGCTTCGTTGTCGATTTGGTCCCTTTGTTTCGCCCTCCCCACGCGTTTTTGTGTTCATGAATGCCACTGCAACAGAGTGAAATCTTCCACAGCAGAGAAAGTATTCTTTTTGCAGTTTCCTCGTTCGCCTCTGAGGGGAAACCAAAGAGACGGAGGCAAGGAGCTCACAATCGCCAAAGGAATTGTTAAAGTTCAGATTGGAATCGATCTTAGAAAATGTGTAAGCGATTGCAATTAACTCCAAGTTGTTGTCATTTGGCTCAATGCCTTCACTGGTTTAAGTGGCGGGGCAGTTGAAGTTCATTCGCTTGGTTATTGCACCGCAGTATTTGCTTCATGTGATTCCGTGCGAGTGGACGCGAACGCAAATAACTTCTTCCTTTGAGACCGAGGATATCATTCAAGAAGAGCTTTCTTTAACTTGGGGAGGGTATTGGCCATGAAAATCACCAGAAGTAGAGAAACAGAAGGAAAAAACAAAATTGACTGACCTCGTATCGAGCCGGCGTCACGACAAAATAAATTCGACTCAGCTATGTTCAGCGCTTATCCACTTGAGCTAACAAAGCAGCAGTGAGGAATCTCTGTGTTATAGTGACTTCATCCTTTAGCCAAACAAAAGGTTTCTTTTGTTTTTCGTTTAACAATAGATCTCCAAAAGATGCTGCTTGGAAAACTGAGTCAGTTTTGCATACGTTATTTCTAGACAACGAAGAGAGACCCTGCGAAACAAACTTCAGAGCAATGTTTCTCAGGTAAAACGAAGCCCACATGCCAAAATTCAGCTACTTTTGGGCACTTTGAAATTGGCCAAAAAATCTAGGGGACGTTCTTGCCCGCGGCCTTTCAATTGCAATCTTTTTAGAAGTTTTAAAAATGTTCAAATCTGCCACCATTTTGGTCCACCATTCGCACCAGTCTTCCCTTGGTTTGGAATGAGTTGTGACGTAGATTAAGGAACATGTGACTTCAGGCTTGCCTCATCTCGCTTGTTTTACCTCTGTAAATTAAACTTAGTTGTTCATACAAAATGCTGGAAAGGAGCATTTTGCGTGGACTACGAAGCTATATTTACAGAGGTAAAACAAGCGAGATAAGTCAAGCCTGAAGTCACATGTTCCTTAATCTACATCACTAATCTGAGCATGTGGATGATGTGATCAGCGGCACGGGTAGACTGCAATAAAATAGGATTTTCAGGTTTTTAAAACTTCATAAAAAAATCGCTTTTTATCCAAATCGAAAACTTTTTTTGCCAAAGTTCATTGCAAGAAATATAGGATCAGATGGGAACATAAAAATTTTGATGACATGGGCACTTTAATCCACTGAATAGCAGATGGGCCGAAATTGTAATGTTGTAGGGTTTTATGTAAGAAGGACCACTCTACTGTGTCAAAAGCTTTTTCAAAGTCAAGAAAAAGTAGAACCCCAGGGATATTTTTTGCGGCCGTATATTTTATAATACTATCTAGAAGACAGATATTTTCCCCAATGAATCTACCTTTTAGAAAGCCAGTTTGATCATTGTCAATGAGATTTGGGAGGACCTGTTTAAAATGGTTAGCAATTGCCTTGGCTGCTATTTTATAATCGCTAGTTAGTAAAGATATCAGGTGCCAGTTTTTGATAAGGTAGGGTTCAGCATCTTTCTTTGGAATAAGTTTGATGATACCTCATCTTTGAGTCACTGACAGCTGTCCAGTTTGGTGGGCATAGTTTACTGACTTCAGAAAAAGGTCGGCAATGTCATTCCAAAAGACTTTGTAAAATTCCGCAGGCAGTTCGTCAGAGCCAGGAGTCTTGTTACATTCCATTTTCTTAAGTCCTTCAAGACATTCTGTTTTGGTTAATAGCCCCTCGCAACTATCCTGTTCTGTCTGGTTTAATTTTTTCTCCATTTGCGTTTTAGAAAACACCTCATCAGCTCATTCATTTTGACAGCCATCGTTAGAGCTGTATAGAGTTTTATAGAAAGTCTCATTTTTAACTCGTGAAGCGCATGCGCGAAACAAGTTATCGTGAGTTGTGGGCAAATGTGTCGCTCAATGGGCTGTAAACTTTATGCAAATGAGGTACGCTCGCGGCTTAGTTTTAAATTGCTGTCTATCTTTAATTAAAATAAGCTGTTTTAAAGGTCTAAATTAAAAGATATATTAAAGTTAAAGAAGACTCGGCTACCGAAATCGTAAAATCGATGAGCAGCACAAGTTCTCACTGGATGCTGAATTCGTATGGATTTTACTGAGGAAGTCGTTCAAGTACGGTTTTATGGTATGGTAAATGCGCATATTAGCGAGTGAAATGATATAAACACAGAGCTATTTTATTTTGTATCGCTAAAAATAAAGGAAAAAAAAGAGAAAAAAAAATTTAAACATATCGGCCCACACCCAGAGTCAAACGCGGTACACTGGAACGGTAGAGATGCTCAGTACCACTGAGCTATGTCAACATTATATGCACACTCTCGAGAAAATAAACATCCAAATTAGTATCAACCGTATTAAAGACCCCAGACAACTCAGCGGGCTAGAGTCTGTACAAGGATTTTCTGGGGCTAATTTGTCCTTTACCAAACGACTGTCAGTGAGTATATTTGGTGTTTGTGGATTTTTCGGACACTCGGGAGTGCCTTTTTTAAAGCCTAGAGGTCACATGTGTTCATTCGTCGGAAACGTTTGTTTTGAGGGAAGGTCTTTATGGCTTGTTTTGCACCAGGACTCTTCGTAAGCTACACACAACACAGTTAAGCCTAAACAAGATGTCTTGTTCAAGAAGCTTGATTTTGAAGAAATCGGAGTGAATCAACGTAGTAGTTAAAGAATACATTAATCGTTGTGATCACATACTGGATCTGGAGAGAGTTTAACATTCACCATTACGGGCCATTTGGTTGGACGTTTTTCGACATGGTGAAAGAAAAGTTGTTGACACAGTTTGTCTTGTTATTTTTCCTTTGATGTCCTTGAAGAAAGACCAGGTGTCCAGCCTGAACGGGAAAGGAGTCAAAGCTGTAGTTTTGGGGCCAGAATGTTCTGACACGGAAATTAAGGATGCTTTTGAAGGTAAATACAAAGTCCGTGTGTTTGCTAAGTCGGTGTTCTCTCAAGTGGGTTTTGAATACAGACCGCGAATTTAAATCAGTTTCCTGGACTTTACAAAACAAAAAGGTAATGTACAGTATTACATCCAAGTTTAATTCAAATGTTTGAACCACGAGTAAAGCCATGGCCGATAAATTGACTGCAAAAAAGCTGTCGGCCAAAACTCAAGCTCAGTCCGCACGTGAAGAATTAGTTTAAACATGCTGACACTATCACGCAGCGAAGCACGTTTGCGAAATTTTGAACACTTTTTCCTTTTTAAATAGTTTTTTCTGCCTCATCTTGAATGAAAATTTATTGTTATTGAGCTTTCTGTCGCATTTCTTTCATTTGGTTACCTTTCTTTGGCAAATTTAGGGATTTAAAGTTAACAGTATTTTTGCATCGTGGATTTCTGCATATTTAATTTACAGCTACCTCCGCGGCCGTGTTTGTTTACTTTATTCGCGTCATTCAAGTACAAGTTTTTAGTTTTTTTCAGCTGCTACAAAACAGCTGAGAAAAGAACTAAGTGGGCACTAATTTAGCACAGTTGAAATACGATTTATCGCAAAATAATTGGCTATTTTTGTCGTCTTTTTTATTTACAACTTTCATCTTTCTTTCACTACGCTGTATTTGTCGCAGACGAAGAAATTTTTGGATTTTTTTGTCTGTAAATATTGTTGTTTAAATATGTCTTTTCTCTAATGTTAACTATCCGCGCTATAGTAAATGAATTGAAATTTTGTTGTTTACAGTGTCGTTTTGTCCTCCAAAGTCAGCATAATTGAAGGCTTCGGTGGAAAAAGGGCGTTAGGTTTTTTACTCAAAAATGAAATTTATCAAAAACGCTCCAAATTTCGCATGCAGTTTTGTTTTGGTGCGTTAGACAATGTTCTGCATGTTTTTTTGCTGAAGTTTGTTTCGTTTTCGAGATATTACGTATGCAAAAAACCCTGTATTTGTTGTTATGTCAGCACGTGACCGCAAAGACGGTAATTTCACTTAAAATCCAGCAAAATATTGATCTTTTGCAACGTGTAACCTCAAAAAGTGCTGATGTCAGGTTAAAACTGTTAAAACTTTTATTTCACATTAACGTGCGACCGCAAAGACATTGATTTCACTCAAATTACAGCCAAATGTTAATTTCCCACAATGCGCAAGCTAGACAATGTTGATGTCAGGTCATTTACAGAGACTTAAAATTTTGATTTCACATTATCACGCCACCCCAAGGACTTAAACATTTAGGGTTTTACTTAGGGTTAGGGTTACCGCTCAAAACTAGGGCTAGCGTTGAAGGGTGAGGGTTACGGAACAAGGTTAGGCTTAGAGTTAACGCTTAGGGCTACCGCTTGAAACTAGGGTTATGGAACAAGGTTAGGCTTAGAGGTAACGCTGCTAGGTTACTGCTTAAACTAGGTACCGCTTGAAACTAGGGTTACGGAACAAGGTTAGGCTTAGAGTTTACGTTTAGGGTTACCGCTTGAAACTAGGGTTAGCGTTGAAGGGTTAGGGTTATTGCCTAGGGTTAGCGCTAGCGCTTCATTGTTAGGGTTAGCGCTTGGGATAATGTTAGAGTTAAGGTCAGGACGCGTTAGGGTTAGTGCAGTGTTAGGCCAAGGAAAACAATCAAGATGTAACCTTTAAAAATGTTGATTTCAGGTTTTTAAAACGGTTAAAATTGTGATTTCACGTTATGACGTGACCGCAAAGACGTTAATTTCACTCAAATTACAGCCAGTTCACTTTACGCGATTTCACATTAAGGCATGACGGCAAGGATGTTGATTTCACTTCAAATCCAGCAAGCTGTTCATTTCACCCAGCACGTAAACTCGAAAACGGCGATTTCGGGCCTAAATAGGCTAAAATGTTGATTTCACTTTAAAGTGTCACGGCAAGGATCTCTATTTCATTTTAACTGCCTGCAACGTATAAGCTTAAAAATATAGGGCTGACAGATTAACAGATTAACGCTTCTGTGCAACGTACAGGTCTCTCTCCTTACATCTGCATGGCCCCTGATCACAGAAGTTTAAAACACTACAAATCATGCCGATTTGAAGTAAAATCAACGCAACCTGGATCACAGATCTATGTTTGAATCAATCGATCGCTTCTTGTTGGCCATTATTATGTTGGAATAAAAAAGGAAAAAAAGCACGCTCTGTAATTAGTTAAATATTATTGTGATTTAAGGAGTCTTGTCTTGTCTTGTCTTGGCTTGGCTTGGCTTGGCTTGGCTTGGCTTGGCTTGTCTTGTCTTGGCTTGTCTTGCCGAACGTGATCGAAATGCATGCCGGGAAGGTTCTGTTACACCTCGTGCGCGGGTAAACATGGAGGATGATGGAAGAAAACTTTTACAAGTCTAAAAGCAGTTCTCATTTTCCAAACTTTGAAGCTAGCAACGCTTGGCAAATGGGCCACAACTCACAACAGGGTTTTATTCTTGGGCAAGAACTGCTCTTGGACTTTGCTGCCTGGATCGACCTGACTTCGAACGCTGATAACTGACTTGCCGCTGATATCAGTTGCGTTGGAAGTTACAGAACACGTTTTGCTTCTTTAAAACGTGCTGGTGACTTGCGGGTTTATCAAGGCTTTATGATGCCTATCAACCACCAGGCAGGCTACAAGGTACTTAAAAACAATGCTTAAGATATTAGTCGAAAGAGCTGTACTGCATCATGCATCACTTCTCTTTGCTTTGACGCTCGATCGAAATTCACGTGTTGTCTCGCGTCACAATAACCTGTATAAAAAAATCTCTCCAGATTCCCGCTGTATACGCATTTTTTTAAAAATAGATATCTTCATTTTTGAAAAAAGAAAAGGAACAGAGCGAAAAAAAAATTGAGCGACCTTGTATCGAACCGGCGTCACGGCAAAACAAATTCGAATCTCGCCCGTTTAGCGCCTCATCCGCTTGTGCTAACAAAGCAGTAGTAAGAGCTTAAGGTATTATAGTGAGTTCATCGCTTAGCGAAACAAAAGGTTTCCTTTGTTTTCCATTCAACAAATGGTCCCTAGAG
>JAHPZR010004768.1:0-10418 GCA_019787425.1 Platygyra sinensis
ACCGTATTCAATGCTGTTCAGCCAACCAAACATCCTACCAGAGAGAGAGGCGTACCATGAAGAGATCCCACACCTCAAACGAAGAGCAAAGTACCTGAAAAAGTGTAAGGACGCTATGTGGAACCGCTGGACGAAAGAGTACCTTCGTGGGCTGCGAGAACGTCACACCGTTGCTCTGAAAGACTCTCCTTGAGGAGTTCAGAAGGGAGATGTGTGCCTTATCAAAGACGACAACAAAGATAGAAATAAGTGGAAACTTGGAATAGTGGAGGAGCTAATTGTGGGGCGTGACGGCGTCGTGAGAGCTGTAGGAACAGGAAAGAGCTATCTGGAGAGAGCAGTGCAGCAGTTATATCCATTGGAGTTATCCTGTGACAAGTCAACAGAGGCAGAAAACCCTCCACTGAATCCTGAAGCGCCAGCCTTTAGACCGAGGCGAGATGCCGCAGTTGCAGCTAGACTGCGAGTCCAAGAGATTGCTGAACGTGACCAAGACGACTAGGGAACATTGATTCACGATTTGAACATTGATTTCAGAATATAAGGTTTTGACGTAAGAAATTTAAGAACTTTACTCAAACTGTATTTGCTTCCGTGACGGAAACAAATAGGGGAGTGTGTTGAGATATTTCAGCTGTATTGTGTGACACTAAGTGATTTCCATTTCGTGATCTCAACAAAAGAATAGAATCAAGTTTTCTGTAGCATATCAATCATCGATAGGGTGTGTCGCGCGTCGCTACAAAAGGAACAGAACAACAAATGTATTTTTACTTGAGACTAGCTACTTAGGTCGATAAGTGATTCTGTACTGTAACCCGAAGAGTAATTAAAACGTGAAGTTTGCGAACACTGGCTTTCACTTCAAGGCATTCGCAAAAGAACAATCATATCTAAGTTATGTGCATTTAACACAGCATATATAGGCCTATTTGATAGATCTTTGCTACATATGTCATTAAATCAGTTAGAATTAGCCTTAAAAAAAAAACAACTTCAAAGTCACAAACACCTGTATTCATGTACCAATTCGACCCTATTTGAATAGTATATGAGAAATAATTAAAACTTCCCGCGTACAGATTTTTTTCTTTTTTAGTATAATGGAAAGAATCAGAAAAGGAAGTGATCTGCCGAAAAAAAAGTGGGGGTCACCGAGCATCTAACAAAAATATTCGCACACCAAGTGAACGCAAAGGTCATCAGCTCTATATTTTGTTGGGTTTTCGACTTGGTGCGCGCGCTTGAAAATGACGTGGCACGCGTGTGACCAATGAATAGCGTGCGCACCAGAGATGCGCAGTAGCAATGGGCGCGAACGTCCTTAACACGGCCTTTCTGCTCAGTATCTCGGTCACGTTTCAAGCAACGCTAAATCTCTATGCTTACAACAATAACTACTGTTCGGCGGTTTTGTGTAAATTTTTGGGTCAAAAAAGAAACTAACGTAACAAAACAGTCATGAATAGATGAGAAAATGTTTATGCACCTATCAATGCCAAGCTGGCGGGGGGCAGGGGGAGGCAGGGCATAGGGCAGGGATTTGATCGATCGCTTTAGCCGGGGGTAGGGCATTTGAATTATCTTGCTGTACCGGGCCGGGGGTAGAGATATTTGAATTTTTTTTCGTGCCCGTGACTACAAATCATTTCCCGGGGTGGGGAATTTCAGTTATATTTGGCCGCACATGTTTGCCCGGGGTAGGGAATTTCACCGCAATTTTTTGGAAAATGTCAAATCCCCGCCCTATGCCCCGCCTCCCCCCTCCCCCTCCCCCCCCGCCATATCTTTAGGTTCCAGTCGTATCGATCTCTCTCGAAGAACCAAGCGTAACTGATCATTACACTGACAGGTGATATCAAATTGTCACCATAGTATATCTTCCCAAAACCTTCTGCAAAGTTACTTGTTTTAAATCTCATTAGAATGTTCTCTCTGCAGTGCGTGAAAGTGTCGCGGTAAATGTAGACAGGAAAATACGTCATAAAATCTGCAACCATCGGTAAACCAAGCGCTATTTCGGTAACACGAGCCCAGTTTCGCACCCAGCTGATATTCATAGTGCATTCAGAATTAACCCAGGATGCGTATCCTTGAGCCGTTAAATATATATGGTAGCTTTTGTTACAGGTGCCACAAATGCAACATCGTTATCCATCCATGCTATATAATGTGATCGTCTGTGTATAGATCAGTAAAGAAACTGCTCCAGAGTTGGCGGTTGTAACCCGGAGATTTTCGAGAGCCCTTGAAGGTTAAAACACTTGCGTCTTTGGGTAACGACTCGAAGGCCACCTCAAGTTTGAGATCTGGAAAGTGTTGTTTTATTTGACTTGTTAGCTTATTTCCATAAGCATGATCCTCAACTAATTCTTCGTCAAGAACTACGACTGTCCTTCTAAACGATGCCGGCCAGAAGAGAACAGCAGTCCTGAAAAGGTCACAATAAAATCGAGTCCTGTGTTCTTTTAGTTTGCCCGCCATCCTCACAAACAGAGTTATCGAAGGGATGTCTGGAGTTGAGCGAAAGTTTTCCGCATAAGCATTATTGCTATTCCGAATTTCTTTGGCAGCGGTATCAAAATGCATATCAGTTTTGTGATTCTCGTACAGCAATTTTATACTAAAACTAATGCAGATGAGAGTGAGAAATCCAAATCCCCATAACAACCTGCTAATACTCCGAAATGTTGGTCGCATCTTTGGCCGTTATTTGAAGAAGACCGAGTGAGTACTTAACTAGTACAACTCAGACTGAAGTGCTTAAAGTCTGGCTCACACCGCACTACTTTGCGTGGTGGAGCGTGACGTCGACATTCTATTCCGGGACTGATCTTGGTCGCATCTTTTGCCGTTATTAGAAGGTGAAGGTGAGACAAACACCAGCTGAGTTGTGCTTTCGTGTTTACTTACTACAACTCGCACTGGCTCGCAACCTTCTGCTGTGCCGGGTGGGGCGTGACATCCTATTAAATCATTACTAACTATTCGCCGGAGGCGAAGTAATCACATACATGTATTCACCGAGACGAAGTGGAGGTGAATATTAACGAATTTTAGTAAGCCTGGGGCGAATAATTGTTTTCGTATAATTTTCAGAGGAGAATATCAAGAACTACAAAATAACGGAGGAAAACGTAAATTAATCAGGGCTGGATACGTGTACAGACTAGTGCATCTAGTTTCCAAAAACTAGTCAGACCTGTTAATAAATTGAAACAAAAATAGAAAATTATTCCAGAAAGTCTCAACCGCAAGACGTCAATTCTTCTCAGGTGTTTAATTACAGAAATTGTTAATTCTAACTGCACTGTATTCGTTGCCAGCTTCCAGCGGACCAGTGCCTTGACTTTCACTGAGACCAGTCCTCACCTTTTCCCCTCCCCCTCCGTAGATCTCTGCTCAATATATGTGCACTAGTGCAAATTATCTATTGTTTCTTGTGCACTAGTCAAAACTCTCTTTCATTGGCTTAGCGTAATTGTGTACCAGTCAAGTCAGTCTTCTTATTGGCTGATGCGATTCCGTTGACTGGTCGCCGGAACTACTCGATCTGAGTGACGTGTCATGGTGTCGCTACTTTCAATTTAAAAGGTGGCCGAACACAGTTTTCGCGCGCGCTCATGCTAACGCAATTCCACCGCGCGCACAAGTATTGCATAAAAACTAGCATGGCATCAATACAGCGATCATTTTATTTGCTCAATGTCCGCGCTGTCTGTACTATTTTTCTTCACAAATGAACACTGTATTGATGGTTTTACTCTTTTATTACAGAGGTATGTTAGAAAAAGTAACGATGCAAAGAAACCAGCAATTCTCAGCTTTTGCAGCGCATGCGTAGTAAGTCGAAAAAATTGCGATTGAGTGAAAAATTGACTTTCGGAGATACGCCTGTTTCTCGAGAACCACTCATTAGAATTTCACGAAATTTAGAGCGAAAATACTTTAGGAAATAAGTAACTGGAGGATTTAAAAAAATTAAAATTTAACAAAGGAAATTCAAGATATGCCAGTGAACCTTCAACGAGGGATAATTAAAGATCTGTTTGTTAAATTATTATTAAAATAGCGCTAACATGTGAGTATCGTTACAAGCTTGTTGCATGCAAATTATAAAGAAAATCTAATGACTAGATTTTCTGCAAATAAACAAAACCGATTTTAAACGCCTGTTTATAATTAATCATGTTGCCATGGCAACGGCACATACGACAGTTTAATTATCAAAAAGTTGAAGTTTGTGTTGTTAACTTGCTTGCTGCCATTTTTGGCGACCAAAGGATCAAGGGTTTTAGAAGCAAAGGTAAATGAAACAGAGGTATCAAAAACTGTGTTCAGCCACCTTAACCTGTCAGTCAAAAGGAAGATTGTTCACTGATTGATATAGGTACCGTGAATATTGTCTCGTTTACCGACGCAGAAAAGTTTTGGTTTATTGAAAGCGTCTGGAAACCAGATCTACTGTTCGAGTTCTCCGCGTCGAAAGAAACCTCTGGAAAGTTGGAGTGCGCATGTCTCCACGAGGTTAATAGGCGTTATCCGAGCTCCGCTCTCTTCATTCCTATTTTTGCAGTATAATTTGGTACACTTGAAGCTTTGCTAGCAGACAACTTAGTCGGGACCTTTAGATCGGAGGACGAGGACGACTACGAGTACGAGTTTTCCGTGCTGAGCATGCGCATAAAGTTTGGAGGCCGACATTTTTCGAAGTGCGCGTGCTCAGAACAGAAAACTCGTACTCGTAGTCGTCCTCGTCCTCCGATCTAAAGGTCCCTACTGTTTTATGAATGTTACAACAAGATCGATGTCCAAAAAGCAAGAAATGACAGCCAGTTTAGATTCTCAAAAGCTTGACGACCTGTAAACCAAGATGGACGCCCTTCTCGAGGCAAAGAATGACATCCTGACGAAGCTGAATAAGCTGGAAGAAATTCAACATGGACGAGCTGAAATAAAGTCTGCGAGATTCACAACAGAAAATTGAAGAGAAAGCAGACCGTATCGAGACTGCTGTTTTAATGAGAAGGATTAAAGACTTAGAAAATCGGTCCAAACGCAACAACATTGTTATTTGGGGCGTGGAAGAAGGCAGCGAGGGAGCTTACACCTCAATGGAAGAATTTGTTAGCGTTGCTATATTCCAAGGTCTGATGAATTTGGAGAGAGAAGTCGAAGTTATGCGAGCACACAGAACAAAAATAAAACAGGACGCTAACAATCCCCCTAAACCGAGGCCGATTCACGTATATCTTTTGAGATACACTGATAGAGTTTTCATTCTCAAGTCTGCCGCGAGCAAGCTTAAAGATAATAAATACAAGAACACGCAGTTGTTCATTTCAGATCATCATCATCATCAATCTTTATTTATACACGAAATCATATCAGTTTACATGGTCTTCCTAGGAATCGTGTTTAAAACTAGACTGAAATACTCTAAGGAACTATTGACTATAATGCTAAAAATACAAAAACTTACATTATGAATAATAAGAGTTACAATGGGTCAAGGTGTATTAGAAAAATCTTTCCCATGAAATGAAGTTTTAAAAAAACATTTAAACTAGGTAGTTTTCTTATCTCTGAGGGAATCTTGTGTCGAGGGCCGAACGCAAGGAGCGAGCAAAGTTGAGGAAAGACTACCTTCCTGCCGTTAAAGCCAAAACAAATGTCCAGTTTGCCTTTATTCCATGGAGTGTCCCAGCGCAGGTTTTGTATAAAGAAGACGGTACAGAGAAGTTGAAGTCTTTTGTTTTACCAAAAGAATAATTCCGGACATTGATTTTTGCATGGACTTTGAATACATGTTATTCTTTCTAAAGCGAGCTAACTTGTGCTTTATTCAATATTCTAAAGGGAATGGGGAGGGTGATCTCGGCGAAGGTGTACAGGCAACCTGGCTGCAGAATTTGGGGTAAGTACGCTTTTGTGTGTGTGTGTATGTGTGTGTGTGTGTGTGTATGTGTTTGTCCTGTATTTGTTTTGTGGTTACAAATTTTCACTTTTCCTGTAGTCTTCACATCTTGTTCAAGAAGTTCAAATATGTAAATTTTGCTTTTCAACTTTTAATAACACCGAATCTCTTGGGAAAGGGGTCCGAAGGATGACAAATCTTAACTCTAAGCCGTGCAGCCTGAAATTGCTCGCACTCAATGTGAGAGGCCTTGGCAACGTTCGGAAACGCAGAGCAATTTACACCTGGTGTCGTAAACAAAAAGCCGACTTAATATTCCTCCAAGAGACACATTCAACAAAAACTACTGAGAGTCAGTGGAAGAAAGAATGGGGTTCCCAAATTTTGTTTTCTCACGCCAGTGCTAACGCCAGAGGTGTTGCTGTGCTAATTAGAAAGGGATTAGATATTGTTATTGAACACGAGCTTCCAGACCCAAATGGAAGAATGCTATTACTTAAAATGCTAATCAATGATAAAAATATTTTCTGGTGAATGTTTCTGGCCCAAATAAGGATGCAGAGGCAATTAAATTTTTTAAATACTTGTCAACAACTCTACGTGCGATGGATTTTGAAAGCGACGACAACGTGATCATAGGAGGAGATTTTATTGTCCGCTAGATCCGGCAAAGGATAAAAAGGGAGGGATTTTAATTCCACGTCAACATCTAATCAATTCGATTGAAAATATCTAAAGTGAATTCAATCCCCATGATATTTGGCGTGTTAAGAACCCTACTATTCTTAGTTTTACCTGGAGCAAAACCTCTCCTTTTATATTTTGTAGGCTTGATTATTGGCTGATTTCAGATAGTTTACATGATTTGGTTACTCGAGTTGACGATATAGCTTCAATAAAAACTGATCACTCTGCTATAGTATTAGAATTAAAGGAAATTGAAGAGAATTGCAAAGGACCAGGTTTTTGGAAGCTAAATACTTCTTTACAAGCCAATCCAGAATATGTGAAGACGATCACTAGTGAGTTGCCTACTTGGGTGGAAGAAGCAAATGATTTCAGATCAAATAATAGAATAAAATGGGACTGGTTAAAATTTAAAATTAAGACGAGTACAATCGCTTTTTCAAAGAAAATGTCCCCAGAGCGTCGGAAGTTGGAGGAGGAACTCAATTCTAAATACCAAGATGCACTAAATAGATTTCCGAAAAACCCTTCGAATGTTAAAAAACAGGAAGCTGAAAAACTTAAAAGTGAACTTGAAGCATTGTATGATCAGAAAGTTGAGGGGATAATTGTTCGCTCCAGAGCACGCTGGCATGAGCATGGTGAGAAAAAATAGCAAGTATTTTCTTAATTTAGAAAAGGGTAATCATATCAAAAAGCATATAAGAAAGTTGTACATCAGTGGTACAATTTCAACGGACCCCTTTCTTGTATGTAAAGTGGAAGTGGAAAAATAAAAAAATTAATAAATAATAAAAAAATAATGGACGCTCAAAAGTCGATTTTTAGCGTTTAAATTAAATTTTATGAATGCCAGTTTCAGAGATTCCAACCCTGCCAACTGAAGACGGTTTGAGGCCCGGCATAGAAATGCCCATGTTCGCCGCAGGCGGACCTCACGGGGACATGCTGTCCAGTGAAAAAGGTTAATATATGTGCCTCTAAGATACCATTTTCTGCATTTTAAGATCACAGTCAATGGAAAATAGTGGAGTTTTTGCTTGGGCTTTCTCATTGAATAAACATAAGATCAAAGAAGAAATTGAGCGTCACGAGAGCATGCCACGAATGAATGCAAACCTTGCACAAAGTCAGAGGGAATCCAGTGCATTTCTGCATCCAAAACTACCGCGGTCTTATGCTAGGATACCAAAAGGGAATATTGGCTGAGAAACCGCAGAAAAACATCTAAAAACGGCAAAGAATCGTGCTAAAAAGACTGGTTAAACAAAGAAAACATTATCTTTCTTTGGCAAGGAAGAGTTTCAAAAGCTGGAAATATTCTCCAAAAACGGGAGGGTTGGAGCCTTCGCAGTTTATTTTAAGGACAATTTTAGTCAAAATCCCATAAGTTGTATCAGCAACATCCAGAAAGCTTGCTTGTACGGAGCAGGGAAAAAAAAGTCATCGGCATTTTAATATTAACGCATACGTTTGCCTTCTTAAATCCATGCTTGGTCAGTAAACATCGACAATGGCCTTCTAAATAGCGTTGTCTTTATTGATCTTACTAAGGCATTCGATACCATTGATCATGAGATCATCTTGCGTAAGATGTCATACTTGGGTGTCGATCAGGCAGCCATAAAATGGTTCTCGTCGTACTTAAGTGGCCGAACCCAAAGATGTAATGTCAGTGGCAAACTATTATCTGCTCGGACCCTCAGTTGTGGCGTGCCGCTGGGTAGCATATTGGGTCCTTTGCTATTTTTAATTTACATTAATGATCTTCCCAACTCCCTGCGGGGCGCCGTACCAAGAATGTTTGCCGATGACGCCAACCTTACGTTATCTGCTAAGACGTTAACAGAGCTTAAAGTGTCTATACCGCCAAAAAGTTATTTTAGGTTTTCATCATCTCTATAACATCTAAAAATGTCTTCAAACCCAAAAAAGTGAATTCCGATGCTTTTTGCCATAAAATCAAGTTTTAAATTTCCCGCCTTGGCCACGCCCAATGAAGATGACCGCGTAATGTTAGATTGGTGACGAATGACGTCACTTCAGGAATATCTCGAAGCTTTATGCTTTTATTTTGCTTGCTTGACGACCGCATTGCTTCGCATACTTCAATTTGTTTGTTTTTTGGCGAGAAAAACTCCTCACCACTACTGAAACAACAATTACCTAAACTAGAAGGATCTCGTGATTCCTGACTTGACGTCACAACCCATTCAGAAACCCAGACTCTTTTCTGCACTGACTCACGGTCAACTTCATTGGGCGTGGCTGAAGCGGGAACTTTAAGGCGATATCTTAGGGCGTTAAAATCTCAGAATCCAATTTTTTTTCTTAAAATACCTTTTTTACACAGTGTAGAGTTACCATAACTATAAAAACCCTGTTGGCGGTATAGACACTTTAAGCTAGCTCTAACCCCTGAATTAAATAACCTTAGCTGTTGGCTGAAAGCTAACAAGCTCAGTCTAAATGTTGCTAAAACAGAGCTAATGATTATTGGATCAAGACAAAGACTATCTGCCCAATGTGACGATGTAGAAATCAGAATTGATGGCCAAATTATCAAGAGAGTCGTTCATACCAAATTCTTGGGTCTTACCATGGATGCTCAACTCTCTTGGGGTAAACACGTTGAAGAGATTTGCAAGAAAGTCTCTTCAGCTATAGGCGCCCTAAAACGTGTGCGGCTGTTTATATCCAAAGAAACTGCAATTCCAATTTATAACACCTTAATTATGCCTCATTTTGATGACTGCAGCCCCGTCTGGGACTGTTTGAGTGGTTACTTGAGTGATAAGCTCCAAAAATTACAGAATCACGCAGCCAGAGTTATTACTAAATCTCCCTTTGATGCGAGCTCAAACCAGCTTCTCTCCACCCTCAGCTGGGAGAGGCTATCTCTTCGACGAAAGAAACAAAAAGCCTTAATGATGTATAAAACCATGAATGACCTTGCTCCGGAATATCTAAAAAGTCTTTTCTCTCAGCGTCACTCTGCTTACAACTTAAGAAACTCTGAGGGAAGGCTGACCCTGTCCAAACCAAGCACCAATTATTTGAAACGAAGCTTCTCTTACAGCGGGGCCATGCTATGGAATAACTTGCCCAAAAACTTAAAAAATGCTGCATCCGTTGAGCATTTTAAGTGAAATATCAAGAAGGTAGCCGATATATCGGATTCCCACACGGCAATCATGTAAAGCAGTTGTAATTAGTTTTAGTTTTTAACTTAAGCTTAACTGATGATTTCCCGGGTTAAAATAAAGATTTATATACATACATGCCCTACATTAATCGATGTGGTTCATGTTAACATGCTCACTAGTACTAGACTCTACTCTCATGTAGCTTATCTGCGATTGTTATATTGCAGCATTACACTTGCTTGCAAGTAGCCAGAAAGCGCACTCTCCCCGGGGGAGGTACTCGATATATCTCTGGGTGGGGAGGTGCGGCCCGGCCCCTCATACCCTTACCCTGTTTAAGACAAATATCGCTGATTTTCCTACCCTGTTTAAGACAGAATTCCGATTTTTGATACCCTGTTTAAGACATAGATTAAAAGTTGCGGTTACAAATTGTGTGACTTTCTTGTTGTGTAATCAATGGAAATTTAATGTGCCTGGTATCAATGCCAAAGTCAATGGAAGTCAATATTAATTTACAAGAGCTTGTAAAAGTTTTGCTGTTTATCGTCCAAGAAAAGATGTCCCATTTAAGACAAACATTGATAAATCGATACCCTGATTAAGACAAAAAAATGATAAAATCGATACCCTGTTTAAGACAAAAATCCCGAAAAACATATCCTGGC
>JAHPZR010004769.1:0-23052 GCA_019787425.1 Platygyra sinensis
TTCCGGCCGTGAGGGAGCGGGAGAAACTTTGTGATTTGGTTAGAAAATGGCGGACTCTTCAAGCTTTGACACGGCACTCGCAGAAGCGCTTTTATTTCTCTCCGAGCTGGGTTTGTCGCGTGTGTTACGCCCCGAACAAAAGGAAGCCATTTCTTCTCTTGTTCTCATGGAAGCGATTTATTAGCAGTTCTTCCGACGGGCTTTGGTAAAAGCCTTATCTTCCAGTTGTTCATTCGTGTGAAGCAAATACTATCGTCGAAAGATGCATGTGTGATTGTTGTTTGTCCGCTCAAAAGCATCGTGCAAGATCAGTTAACGGAAGCATCTTTAATGGGTTTGACGGCAACATCCCTGGCTAGTGGTTGTTTACCAGATGTTGAAAACGGCAAATACCAACTGATCTTTGCTTCCGCTGAAGAAATACTAGCAAAGCCTTTTCTCTCTTCCCTGAAAAAGAGCAGTTCACTATTGCACCAAAACCTTGCTGCGATAATCGTGGACGAGTCCCACACTGTGGAAACTTGGACCGGACAAAGGTTTGTTTTTTTTTCCTAACGTTTAATTTCCAGAAAAATATCACACTTTTTGGATTAATTTCCGTGTATGCCTTATAATTAATATACATGTAAGTCATACTCGTTCGATTGATCTTAATAGGTCAACAAAGAAAGGCAAAAAATCGGGAGCTTTTCGTGAATCGTTTGGAAACCTGGGAGAACTGCGGTCTTTTTGCAAACAAGGTAATGTAAACATTTTTTGTTACACCTTCAGTAAATCTTAGAGGACATTAATAAACTACTTTTAATTTAATTTAATATAAATTGGTCTCTCCTGGGAGAAAAAATATACATGTATGGTCGGCAAATGGTGATTTCTGTCTGTAAGTGTTAAGTTTTAATGTTTCTGTCTACAAAAAAATTAAAATGAAGTTTACTTTGTGAACCGAATAATTTTTGTTCTGTAAGTTTTAAGCTTTTATTCTGTTTACCAAAAAATTGAAATGAAGTTTAATTTGGGAAACCGAATAATTTGATCTACGAAACAGGATGTTCTTCCACTGAAGTGAAATAAAAAAATGAATCTTTTTCTTACATCTATATTTTTAATTTGATTCCAATTTATTTCCAAGGTACTCCTATGGGTGCCCTTACTGGTACTGCTGACAAAACAACACAGGACACAATAAGGAAAGTTCTCTGTATGAGGCCAGATTGCAAAATAGTATATGTCAGTCCCAACCGGTTAAACTTGAGATTTTCTGTCAAAAAGGTCAACAAAGATGCACAGTTACAGGAGCTGAAGTGGATTGTAAACCTGATTAAAGAGCAGGGAATCAATTGCCCAAAGACAATCATTTTTTGTAATACGATGAATGAAATAGCTGTCGTAGTGAACTATCTAATTTTAGAGCTAGGAAGGTCAGTGTTTTATCCAGAATTTTCTGCACAACAAGATAACTGTATCCTAGGAATTTACCATTCCAATTCCTGGCAGAGCACCAAGGATCGAGTTCTTGCACAATTTAAAACAAATGGTGTCAAACGCATTCTTATTGCAACAACCGCCTTGTGCATGGGAGTGAACTTCACTGATGTTCGATACATAGTTAACTGGGGACCCGCACGTTCCATTCTTGATCAACATCAAGAGGCTGGAAGGGCTGGCCGAGATGGGAAGAAATCCCATGTCATTGTCATTTATCATGGTCAGCAAGCTGGACACTGCGAACAAGAGGTAAAAGATTTTGTACGTGCTAAAGGGTGTTATCGTGTTGCTGCATACAAAACCTTGGATACCACAATTAAACCTCTTGAACCTCTTCATGACTGTTGCTCATTCTGTTCAACCATCTGCAAGTGTGGTGGTGTACAATGTAATGGAGCTGATTTGCCTTTTGAGAGTGCTGTGCAAGAAGAAAGCAGCAGTGAAAACAGTCATGTCATGCAGAGGGAGGTAACACCTGAGGACCGGATCATATTACAAGAGGCCTTATGTGAGGTGCGCAATAACATGGGAGTGGAGGGACTTTCATTAGATAAAAGCTCAAGCCATGGTTTCTCAATGCAGCTAATAGAAGACATCACGAGCAACTCTGAGACCATCTTCACAGTACAAGACCTTATATGCAATTTTCCTGTATTTTCCATTTCAAATTCTTTAAGAATTTTGGAAGTAATCCAGGAAGTATTCATGGACATTCCAAACTTAGAGGAAACTTTAACTTTTATGAACTTGCATTCGGTTCCTGAGTTACTAAATGTCAATTCAAGAGTACTCGAGTGGTTTGACTTCAATGAGATTGATTTAGGTGTTGAAAGTGACAATGATTCAGTACTCTTGGAAATTTAACTGTTATTGACATTGGCATTAACCATGTTCTCTGGGAACTCTCAGGGACTTTACTGATAACATATGTAGTTTAATTATTACTTTAAATCTTATTGTGCAGTTCCAGAAAATATCCATACTCCCCCCACAGTTCAAGGGATTGGAATTTCCTGGGAGGTGGGGGGTTCTGTAAGGCCCAAAAAATTAAAGAAATACACAAGGCTAGTCTAATTGGACTTTCCAGAGGTGTGGGATGTCTTTTAAAAAATCCCTTCCATGGGGATGTACATGTATGGATATTTTCTGGAATTACACATTTTGTTATCATTGCTCAGAATTTTTAAAAATATTTTTTGGACATTGTGCAGTAGTTTACATACAGATCTTGCATTTTCGATTGCTGGTGGCTTCATTTTCCTTGGGTCATTGTTCACAGTTCATTGAAAAAAGATCACATTTTTACAATGATTTTTATCATTAAAAAAGGCTTTTATCTTTGCCAGAAGCAAGGCTACTAAGATGATTACATGTTTAAGTAAAGGCAATGGAAGTTACAAAGCAGGCTGTGTAATGTACAAAAGAAATCTAAATTGTTCTCAAGCTCTCAAACTTCCAGGAATCTCAGAAATACTCTATGTGTGGTAAGAAATTAACTTGTCCAAATTGGATGTAATTTCTGCGATGAGCAAATAAAATTAGCATTAAAGTAAATACTTTGTACATAGAAAAGAAAGGACAGAAACTATTACACATAAAAATTGTTCACATGAAATCTCATCTGAGTGACATTATTATTTAGTAAATAATGACCTAGATGCAAACTATTCATATTTGCAAAACAATGTTTGTCCAGTTGAATGCTAGTGTTCTTGCTGGTATATAGAACCCCACAGATCAATGTGCTCTTTCAACCATTTGTGCAGGTCTCTGTAGTCGAGGCCGTCGATGAGATCCCTTTTAAACTTTGGGAATGCTGCATAACCATCACGGTCAGGCTTCTTGGTAAAAACATCATTGTTCAGCAGGTCAGTTATGATCTGGTGGACAGCCTCTTCCTCCTTGGGGTTGGCCCTTGAGAAATGCTGCTCCTTGAGATCACAGTCACGGTTAACAGACGTGTAAACAAGTTGCCTTGATTCCAGAGTGCCTGCTGTTCTTTCTGCGTTGTGTTCGTCAAGGTTTGCACCCAGGTTGCGCCACATAGTCTTAATGTCCTTATTATCATGTTCTTTCTGTAGGTCAAGTGGAATGTTCCGTCCAGGAAGGCCACTTCCATTAAAAGTCCTGTTCCACTTTAATCTCAGTGCCTGTGATGGTGGAAGGATTGCTAAACACTTCACCAGATACAGAAGGACAGCATATGCATACTTGTAGTGTCCATGTGTCTTGTACAAGAGCAAAGCTAGTTTATATAATTCAAACAGACGTCCTCCATCACCTTCTTTAACAGCATCATTAAATTCAAGCAACACAGCCCAAATGTGAGCTTTGCACTATGATAATTGAATTTATAGTCTTCTTGACTCTCATCTTGTGCTATGTCTTCCTCTCGTAGGGGTTCTCCATGCTTTTGTTCCTCATGCCTGGATAAAATTTCAAGAAAATACTCCATTACCCCTAATTTTTTGGCCTGTTATTTTAACTGACGGTGTATCATATCGCTGAAACCTGACTGGTAATGGGGAGTGGATAATAAATTGTCTCAGTGACACAGTAACAACCTACAGTTTTTGAAGTCAGACAAAATAGGGTCCTGTATTTTGGGGAAGTCAGTGGTAATTTAGGATAAGTAAATTTGTATTAAGAAAAGCAGAAAAATAAATAATCTTGTTTCATAGCTGGCTGGTGTTCTTGACTGACAGTTTTTTCACAGTAAAATTGATAGGTTGGCAAGAAATCAAAACACTCATACATGTACAGGTACCTGTTTCTTGTGGCTTTTGTCTTGAACACTAGTCCACACCGCATCCTACAGTAGTAGTAGCCATAAGGATCTCTGATGTCTTGGCCACCATCAAATGAGAGATTGTGTACCTCAACTTCATGCCTATGATTTAACATGTTCCTATCTATTACAGGCAGGAACTATATTTTTGTGCTGGGGAGGTGCAAATGATGCCAAACCCTTTACTTTATAGATTTCTTAATATATGTAATTAAGTACAGTGGCCTGAAAATATCTAGTTTCAAACCCCCAAAAAGCACACAAAGTAGTTACTGACCTCTTTCCTGTCATCAATATACCTTGGTACCCTATTGGCTGCTAGAGTAAAAATCCTTTTACTGTATAAATTGTCCTTTACAGATAGGTTTCAGCTTTTGTGTCACAATAACATTTCATATATTACCTTACTCTTCCAGAGTGAAATGCATAACTCCTGTTGCCGTCAGGTGCACGACACACCCATCTGGATTCCTGGTCTACTCCTTCAAGCTCTGTAGTCTGGGCTACCAATTTTGAAATTTCATCTGTGTTAAAGACAAATTTCTTTACATGTTCCTCACAGACCTCCAGAAGCCATTTGGCTCTAGTTTGCTTACACACAGTTTTCTCGGGTATGGCAATTCCTGGCTTATCTAATAAAGAAAAATTTTAACACTGATTTTCCAAAAACAATCCAAGTTGAAAAATGCTAACAAGCACACTGTAGAATAACATTTCAATTCTGCATGTGTTATAAATTGTGTAACAATTTTTTAAATACTTTATGCATGTCTGCATTTGAGCCAATTGAAGAGTGAGGTGCAGGTACATCTATGGTAATACTTATCATGACATGTTGGAATGAGGGGTGGTGAGGGAATGAACAGTAGGAGAAACTATATTATTGTTTTAATTTTCTTACCATTGGTGGACTGCATTCCTGTCATTTCCATAAATGATGCACATATGTGGGCCTCTGTTTCTCTGGCATGAAACTCGCTATACTCGTTGTAATGGTTTTCCACCCCTTTTGCAGCATTTGTTTTGCCAGTTCTGTTGATGCTGGCTCTGGTAGTGCCAATTTCAGAAGCAGAAGAGTGGCTTACAAACATTTTGAATTCTGTCTAATTAAATTATACACAAGATATTAATAGACAACTATAACAGTTTTATGATTTGCTAATCCATGTTACATTTCAGATAGTAATCAATCCTTTTTCCCTTGTGAGTGTCAAAAGGCATCAGTTCTAGCATTGTACCTTGTATAGAGTGTATTTAGCATGCCAGTCTGCAAACTCTGTGTCGAGTCCCTGTAGTTTCTCATAATCATTCAGGCCATCCCTGTATGTCCAGATGACATTCCTGGCGCGCTCTTCAAAGAGCTGGTCACCATGTAGGGGTACTTTTGCAAGAATGGTCTTCTTGGTTCCCTTAGTCAAGCAAGGGACATACTTTTCTTGGTTGTGCTGTAGAAGTTGGGCCATTTCTCCAGACACATTGGGGTTCAAAAACTGCATACTTAGAAAGCACTACACAAGCAGAAAAAATATTTGGTAAGTTATCCACCAATGCAGAAGTCTGTCATATGACAATATATGGTTACAGAAAATATCCAAACCTCCCCAGCTGGAAATTCTAAACAAGCTTCCTACATTGCTTTGAATATGTTGGTCTTGCAGTACCCCCCAGCTCCAGGAAATTCCAATCCCGTCCATGGGGGGAGTAAAGATATTTTCTGGAACTGCATTTGTTAAAAGCAAACAAACTATGAAGTAAAAATTCAATATGCAGTATTTCAGTTGAATATTATTAATTTAAAACTGATCTAATTTAACCAATACAACACAGTTTTGATTGGTTTCTTTCTGAGATATTGGTGTCAGCCAAAAAGGAGCTGTCATACACAACCACTCTTGTCATACATGTGCAAAAACAGAACCAGAAGCAGTTTGAAGGGCTATTTTTAATGTCAATGCAAACCTTGATTACCTGACATATAGTTACATACAGATTTTCACAGCCAAGGCAAGGTTTGAGTTAGGTACAGTAAGCAAACCAAAAAATAAAGTTACATCATGTACAGTCAAACTAGTACTCGCAGAATCAGATTTTTGAGACATCTCTTTTGAGTACTCATGAGGGATGTGCCTCACTACCACATCTCTAAACTGGTGAAAGGGCTGCAGATATTTTGTTATTACCCGGCTGACAATAACAGACCAATTTCTGACAAGATTTGCCATAACATCATTGTCAGGCAGGAGTTCTGCAAATTGAATATCACTGACTGGTTTCTGGCTGGAAAACCGGTCAAGTTGTGGGTCTTGGACTCTGTCAACTGATGTGTCCAGTGGATGGAGCGGTTGCGATGCTGTTGAGACTGGACTCTGGCATGGATTTCATAATCGATGTTGTCTCCCACCAATCTATTTTTTTATTTACAAAATCATACAGTGTGTTAATTATCTCACACTATTCTTATAAAGTAAATAAAAGAAGAGTTTATTATATGTAATTTGGCTTCCTAGCCTTGTTAACTTTTAAGTTATTTTAGGAAGCCAACACCCTTGCAGTTTTAATTTCTATTTCATGTTAATTTAATTTCTGTAAAGTGTAAGGGTCAATAAAGTTGTTGTTGTTGTTGTTGTTGTTGTCTAACATTTATTTATTTATTTATTTATTTATTTATTTATTTATTTATTTTATTATTACAATTTAAGGCGTATTTACAAAAGGCGTATTTACAAAAGAAAGGGGGAAAAAATAGCCATAAGGATAATTTGTAAAAGAGTCGCGTGACCCCATATAAAAACAAATCACAAATCACATGCACTGTAGATGAAAGGCAAAACTCAAAATTGTCCCCATTGTACTAATCATTGAACTATTGAATTTAGGGGAAAAAATAGATATGATAAAACGTTTTGAAAAATATTTATAGCCTCTTGAAGTTAATCTTAGCTATCAAAATAAACAATCAATCATCGCAATATGATTGACCAGGAATATTTGAGAAAGTGGCCTGATGCTCTACAGTTAAAATGCTTACTTGTACATAGGAAGTTTGGTTCCCTCCAATCTTTTGATAACGATTTGCATGCAGTCCTCATTAAGACCTGCCTTCGCCGCCTCCTCATTCAAGAGCGTTTTTAAGCATTCGTGTCCCTTTGTAGAGAAGTAGTCGTAACTCTCGAGGTGCTGCTTGCTTACATCCAGGTGTGGCAAGGAACCTTGCTTTTGTAAGACTTCTTTGGCCAACTTGAGGGCACCGCGATTCTCTTCTATGGCACTTCTCCAAATGTCCACCTTTCCTTCCAGTTGCGTGTTCATTTTTCCTTGAAGACGAACGATGGAATCGGGGACATACATACTCCCAGACGATTCAGGCGATTGAGTTCGTCATGCTTGACGCCACTGTGAAATAATATGGTTGAAATCCTGTAGTGAACTGCGGAAGCTTGAGGATTTCTAAGACGAGCAAGCGTTGATGACGCAAGTGCCATAGAGTTTACTCGTCCACCAACAGCTTCTTCTTTTGACGAAAGACCACTTGCTCCGAGTTGACAGTTGAACCAAACAGGGCAGTGAATTCGAATCTCCTCCATAAACAATTTGTTGGAAAACCCTGCGAGTTCATCTGGATTTCTGGCAAGTAACATGCTCTCACATTTGAGGTAATCACTGAATTCTTTAGAAACAGCCTTGCGGATTGCAGTGTTTATTTCTGGGGCAAGTTCTTTGTGTTTAAGGATAGCATTAGACACTTCACGCCAGTTTTCGCATGCAATGTTTTTGACCAAGTTTTTTGTTGGTTCGTCCCGGGGAACTCTCGTAGTCACAGTGCCAGACGGAATCATATACACGACTTTTACCTGAAGTCCTGTTTGCGGCAAATCATCCACGTTGAGCTTACTCAGCATTTCGTCCTCCTTTTGAGTAGAAGAAAGCGGCATAGAACTAATTTCTCCACCAAATGCAAGAGATTTTCTTGATTTGCCAGCTGACTGCAGCAATAGCGACTTGACTGTTGGCGAATTAACTCGAACAACTTTTGATTTTCTCCACGAAGGGCTCGCTTTCTCCGGAGTTGCCAATGTGCGTTTGGTGCTTACAGAAGCACTGTTCAACGTCGGAGTCGTGCCCGCTTTAACAAACTGGAACAACTGGCCAAGACTGCGAATTATTCGACCACACGGATTGCAAACACGATCAGAATATGTTGAAGGATCGTTCAACAATACTAACCCGACACTACTACAAACCTCTGCTAACACAACTCCAATGCTGTCCTTCCTCTGCGAGGGTTTAAAAAGGTTTTCCGACGACGAATATACTTGTTTGCCAGGAATGTTTCCAAATTTCACTTTAAAAGAGCTTTTGCAAATCCTACAGCTGTCGCTAGGACGTCTTTCCGACATGACTTCACTCGCATACTCGCTCGATCGATAGATTTTGTTTCACACAAACTTGACAAATACACGTGCGTGAATGTTTTTGTCGGAAGTAATTTTGGGCTTCCGGTAAAAACGAAATCGATTCTCATTGGCTGCTTGTACATTTCCGGAAAGGCGATCAAGCGCTACTAATTAGGGAGCGTTCAATGATTTCACAAGCTTTGCCGGCAGGCGTTATTTTCGCCCCACCCCCCGCCCGACATCCCCTCTGCACCAATCCTCCTCTACCGGTCAAGCATCCAAGATGGCGGCAACGAAAACCCGATATATTATTTAGCGTTCCGCTCCTAAATAACGCCTGCACTGCAGGCTAAACAACACTGAGTTATTCCTCAAACTGTTCCATATTCAGAGCAAAGAAATTGGAAACAACAAGTACTACGAAGAAACAACAGAACTTGAAAAATGGCAAAGTGAGATTTCGCCTGAATTTTGACGTTAGAAAGGAAATGGAAGACTCAAGGCTGAATGCCATAAAACAACTGATTACGTTCGTAAAAGGTCGACTGAATTTTAGCTGCAAGAGTACAACAGCAGCTAATGTTGACCTTTAATGCGGAATCTCTTTTAGATTACTGGCTGAAGAATAACCATATTACTGTAGATAAAATATATTACCTTCGCAGTCTGTTTCTATTTTTTTACGAATTTTAGTTTTCAAATTTATTTCTCAACCGCAGAAGACCGGCAGAAAAACAGAATCCTGTGGCAACTCGCTAAAATTAGACTTGATTGAATTAGCCAATCAAATGGGAGCATTGTCCGTCCGTTGGGATTTGTGATTGACAGGCTGAACACCTCAGCCTCGTTATATATGATCGCTCCCGGGGGTGTTTAAAAGCAATACGCCATTTGTGAGTTCCCTTGTGCCTCTGTTTCAAAGCGAGTCTAAGTGCAAAACCATTCTAACCAAAATGACTTTGGTTTGCATGAAAATGAACTTGCATGCAGTACTCATTTTCATATGAAAGGTTCCCCACTTAGACTCGACTTTGAAACAGAGGCACAAGAGAACTCGGAAATGGCCTATTGGAGAGACTAAATCAGTTCGCCAACGCAAACCCAAGCATAAGCGCTAGCACAAGACAAAGAGAAAAATTTGATCTTTCTGCTTGTGCTTGTGCTTGTGCCTGTATCAAGGCCGTTTTCATGGTGAATGTTGTGATTGCGCTTGTGCTTGAGTCGTTGGGAAAAACCACACACTGTGGTATTTTAATTGGAAATGAACAACAAAAACTTTCCTTCATATTTTGTGTGCAGTTAAACCTTGGTATGAGACTACTTGCTGATTTACAATTGGTGGCTTTGTTTCCTTAACATTTAGTTCTTGTTCAATTTTCCGGCTCACAAGCACATGCTGGATGGTGGTGTGTACTTTTAGGCTGAAATCCTTAAGTTGTTCCCTCGCAATATCTGCTGAGATTTGGTCTTTGAATTTGTAAAACTAGCCGAGTCGTGTCATCTTTCTCTTGTGATGGTGATAAAGGTTGCTGCTGGTCGCAAACCTTCGAGTCAACGAAACTTTTGATGGGAGAATTAACAAGATGTTTGGGATACTTCAGCCCTGAGAAATACTGTTTTCAGACGGTCATATTCATCGGAAAAATGGGTCCAAGATGAAGATAAATTAACGATGTGCTCGATCAAGCATAGTTCTCAGTAAACCCTTTTTATACCGATTGTCGACATGACTCTGATAGTGCAAGAGTAGACAAACAACAATCCTCCGCCATTGCCAAACACTATAAGAACATGCACGGAACAATGCCTCAGGGCCTGCTAAAGCGTTTCCGAGTGCTTAAGAAGTGCCAAAAAAAATTGACTGCTTAGTGTACGAAATGCTTTTTATAAGAGCTTTTAAAGCCAAATCTCAACGTGCAATCACACCCCATTCGTGCGAAAGTATTTTTATAATCTTCGCACCATCTTATGCTAATTTTTCGCGCCAAAATCTCTTTAAATGCTGTAATTTGCATGATCTTATTTATATTTTCCTTGATAATGTAGTCAGGACTACTCCGAAACGTCGGATTTTATCGTTTGTTTTTACAGTTTTATGTTTTAAGAAGTCTCTTTTAATGTTAATCTGATTGCGTTTAAAGTTCTCGTACAGCTTGCTGAACGCCGCACACAGATGACGTCAGAGTTTCACGTTATTAGAGAGTCTACGATATTGTCTACTAATTATAATTCTTTCTTCATCTTTCTTCGCCTCGCAGTTCACATATTTTGATGGGTATTTCTCACAGCCTCACAGCCCTGATTGGGTTGTTTGATACTTTCTGGTAGATTAGGAACTTAAAACTTCGAAATAGGCCAAACTTTTAATTGAGAGATGAAAATTCGGCGAAATAATAAATTGCTGAGTGCACTGTTTGTTTCCTAGCCATCTGAGAATCAAAAGTCCAAAAAGATATCGACAAAAAGAAAATACAAGCAATGCAAAAGAAAAGTGAAGAATATTCATGTCAAAGAAACTTTCGCTATTTCGATGCCTACTTTGTTCTGATAATGCTCACTTTGGGTTCAAATGCAAACTAGAGGAAATGTTTATCAGATCCATATTTGCAAACCAAAATATTTCATCTTGACGACAAAATAAACATTGTAATCAAAGCGAAAATTTCACACAGGTTAACGTTCCCGCTTTCTTTGCCAATATAAATCAAGTGAACTATCCACGTATCGAGCATAGATTATTTAATTCTGTACACATACATGGTTTTTCCTCTTCAGCTTGTTTACAAATGTTATAGTTTTAATATCTGCAAAGTGTAAGAGTGAGCTGCGGATTGAATAAGGTGATCTTAAGTGTCACAAAATTAAAGCCCAAAAAAGGGGGACATTAAATTTTGGTTTAAGCTGGGAATTCAGTAATTTTTCTCCAATCATCAACTGTTTTAACGTCTAGATATTTTTATTGCCAAATTCATTTATTTAAATATCCGTTCTAATTTGCATTTCAAATTAAAGCGGACGTCATCAGAACAACATACTCTCAACTGAGTGGAAAACCTTTCTTTAAAATCAATATTCTTCGCTTTTGTGCTTCTCTCGCGTTTATTACCAGTCTATTTGTTCTCCGTCAACATCCTCTGGATGTTTGTACGCTCATATATCTGTGAAAGTAACAAGACATTAATTGTGAGCGATAAAAATCAAAAGACAAAAGCAGCTGCTGCAACGTAAATGTGTTTAAATCATGTTATACGCAGTGGCTATTGTATTCATCGTCATCTTCGCACTCGAGGCAGCCGTCATCATCATTGGGAACTTGTTTATCATTTTTGTTTTCAAGACTCAATCTGGACCCCATCTGAAACGAACTTCCCTTCTTCTGATCAACCTGGCTGTCGCTGATCTACTCGTAGGAGTAGGAGAAGTTGTCGTCATAGTGCTTTACAGAATTCCGATAAATGATATCAGATCTTTGACTGTTTGGTGGTCAGTTGAAGCCTTTGGTTTGTTCGTGTCGATTATGCTTCTCGCTCTTATTTCGCTGGAACGCGTTTACGCTGTGTGCTGGCCACTGCGTCATCGTGTAGCAAGTTTTCGAGCTTACATTTTCAGCATCGTTATAGTCTGGGTAATTGGGTTATGCAACACAGGGCTCTCTTTGTTAACAGTATATCACGCAGATGTGGATACCGTTTATGCCATGGCTTTTTCTAATTTCCTCCCTTTTATTTCACTCGTCATTATCTGTGCAAGTTACTTATCTATTCGTGCGCGACTGTATGCAACGAAACCTGACTTACAGGACGGCCAAAGAAGGTCAACGAGGGAACAGAATTTGCGACTTTCAAAAACATTTTACATAGTAGTCGCAGTGTCGCTTATCTTTTGGTTGCCTGGTTTCGTGGTGTACACCATCAACGTATTCTGTTTGGAGTGTTTTTCTTTTGCGTTGCTGTGGTTTGGTAATGTACTACACTTAGCAAATTCTATGGTGAATCCATTCGTTTACAGCTTTAGGATGAAAATATTTAAAGATGCCTTGAAAAAGTGCTGGAAGAAGCCCTTTGATTTAAAACCTGTTTCCATGGAAGTTCAAAACGCACGCCAAGAATTTACCACGCACCTATAATTACAACAACTTGAAAAACGATTATTTTACACTTTGGCTGTTTTGCCACTGACACTGTTTGGCTGTTCTGGTCACTGACACGTACAAACAATTGACACGACAAATTGATAACTTTAAACGTGAAGCGATCGTATAAAAGGCAAGGACACGCCCCCTTGAAGCACTTTGGTGGCTTTTCTGTGCAATGATGGAAAGTTAGAATAACGGTCGCATAACATAGAAGTCGAGTAGAGATAGCGTTTTTTTCGTCAAACCAACGAAGTCATTTACGTAGAATAATGTAAGGTGAATAATAAAAATACAGTGAAAATAAAACTTATATTAACACTTTAGATGATGGCTTTGGAAGACCAAAAACGATGAATTATCTTCGTCGCTGTACCCGGAACATTCACATTTCGCTGATAACTAAAATAACAAAGCCCATGCCTGCGAGCTATCTGTTTCAATTTATCTCAGCATGCGAAACGAAATCTCTCAATATCTGTTCGTCGAAGTCACAGTTTCCTCGCGCTACGCTCTCGAAACTGTTCGCTTCTCGGAACAGATACATGTCCGCGGACATTTCCTAGCATATTTCGCGCCAATAAGGCTATTGTTTATTTATTCAGGTTTATGAGCGTTATGATGGTGTAAACAAAATGCAAATTGAACAACACTGAGTTATTCCTCAAACTGTTCCATATTCAGAGCAAAGAAATTGGAAACAACAAGTACTACGAAGAAACAACAGAACTTGAAAAATGGCAAAGTGAGATTTCGCCTGAATATTGACGTTAGAAAGGAAATGGAAGACTCAAGGCTGAATGCCATAAAACAACTGATTACGTTCGTAAAAGGTCGACTGAATTTTAGCTGCAAGAGTACAACAGCAGCTAATGTTGACCTTTATGCGGAATCTCTTTTAGATTACTGGCTGAAGAATAACCATATTACTGTAGATAAAATATATTACCTTCGCAGTCTGTTTCTATTTTTTTTACGAATTTTAGTTTTCAAATTTATTTCTCAACCGCAGAAGACCGGCAGAAAAACAGAATCCTGTGGCAACTCGCTAAAATTAGACTTGAGTGAATTAGCCAATCAAATGGGAGCATTGTCCGTCCGTTGGGATTTGTGATTGACAGGCTGAACACCTCAGCCTCGTTATATATGATCGCTCCCGGGGGTGTTTAAAAGCAATACGCCATTTGTGAGTTCCCTTGTGCCTCTGTTTCAAAGCGAGTCTAAGTGCAAAACCATTCTAACCAAAATGACTTTGGTTTGCATGCAGAACTCATTTTCATATGAAAGGTTCCCCACTTAGACTCGTTTTGAAACAGAGGCACAAGAGAACTCGGAAATGGCCTATTGGAGAGAATAAATCAGTTCGCCAACGCAAACCCAAGCATAAGCGCAAGCACAAGACAAAAAGAAAAATTTTATCTTTCTGCTTGTGCTTGTGCCTGTATTAAGGCCGTTTTCATGGTGAATGTTGTGATTGCGCTTGTGCTTGAGTCGTTGGGAAAAACCACACACTGTGGTATTTTAATTGGAAATGAACAACAAAAACTTTCCTTCATATTTTGTGTGCAGTTAAACCTTGGTATGAGACTACTTGCTGTGGCATTTGTTTGGTTTCTGATGCAAACCTGCATTGAGCATCAGGGGGGGAAGTTCAGGCCTAAAAGCGCAATATTTTGTACCGTTTTTTACCGTAAAATTGGAATTTTTGTTATCTAAATATTTAAAATAGCATACAACTAATTAAAAATCTGTTTGTATCATAGCAAAGCACCACTTTTCGTCTCAATAAAACTTGTGTCTGTTTTTCACGAGGCCACCCCTGACGGCCCCTGGAGATGGTCATTGAAAAGGGGGGGAAACGTTTTTAGACAAAGCCGAAAATACAACATGTTTGATCAAATTTTTTTCGAACTGGTATTCTGATTTAAATCAAAAATGACAATATTTAGGCATATTTCATTCTTCGTGGATCTTTTGATGCTCAAAGCTCCGTGGGCAATCCATCAGTTTTTGCACGGCAAGCCATTTGCATGGTACACCTACGAGAAATTTGCATTTTTGTGTGCCTTTTGGTCACCGCTAGCTTGTTTCGAAATGATATCATTGCACCAGTTTTATTCTAAATCTCTTGTTTGTTTCCTATAAATTGTATTTATCGAGGATCTACTGTCAGATTTTTAGCAGATGAGTTATGTGGTATTTTTCAAATACCACATCTTGTGTTTATTGGATAATTTACGCAGATTACTCTTTTCGGGCAACAAAGCCACTAAAATCCCAAAATTACACTGCAAGGCAAGATTAACACCTTTGTAGGTATTTATAGGTGTTCCTTTGTTAGCTGGCATTTGACACATGTGGAACAAACAGCTTGAGGAAGAGAGTCGACTTTTGGTGTATTTTTGTTTGTTTGTTAGTTTTTTTTATTTGTAATCGGTTCTCGTCTTACTCGTTCTGACTAACTGGAAGCCCGAACGGGTAAATATAGGAATTTTCCACCTTCCTCAATTTAGTGGTGCTTTCATCGTTTTTAAGGCCTCTTTATTTGAGGTTTTAAAGAGCGCGTATTTTGATTTAAATTATAATACTCGCAGCGCAATCCTTTACTACGCGTTCAATGACAGGCATGAACAGACATTTTTTAAATCAACTTGGGTATTTACTCACTTTGAAAGTGAAGGTGCGGTTATCAAACATAGTTAGGCATTTGCTTTCTGTTTTTTTTTTCTTTTGATAAAAGGAACGAAAACAGGTGACAGTGATGCTGCGGATATTGTGGAATGCCTCACGGACGGAGACTTTGTAACACTTAAATTGCACACCAGAACAGGAAATGGGGACGAGAGGAAAGCGTGGCAGAAGAACAAGATGAAGACATACATGAAAGTCCCACCTCCCAAGATCAGAAAGCCATGCCCTTATTCTACTGCCCAGTGAAAGGATGTATGAAAACGTTTCTTCGATCTTCTACATTGCAGCATCATATGAGTATGAGCGAGTAATCCAATCTAAGAAAGAAACAATCTATGAAAGAGCAAAACAGGGTTACGCAAAACGCCTCGAAGAAGGTTTTCATGCAAATCCTGCGTTGCAAACAAAGTTTGAGTTATTTCAAGGCAAAAACAATTTGAAGTAAGGATGGGCGCCCAAATCTTGTAAATCAAGATCCCCGTTTAATGATAGGCAAAAAGAATTTTTTAACGAATTTCAGTGAAGAGGGTGAACGAACAGGGATCAAGACGAATCCTGATGCTGTTGCAAAGACCATGAGAACGGCCAGAAATGAAAAAAACCAGCGTGTGTTTCAGGTGTCAGAATTTTTGACGCCTCAATAAGTGGCCTCTTACTTTAACAGAAAAAAAAATTCGAAAACCCCAAAATCGACTCTCCTCCGCAAGCTGTTTGTTCTACATGTGTCAAATACCAGCTAACTTTGAAAACAAAGGAACACCTCCTTCAAATGAAAAGTAGATGAAAGTCTTCAAATTATAGCAAAGGAACTTAATTTTGGGGTAAAAGGCAGGAAAAAGGATGATGTCGTTCAAGTTCTCTTGAGGCATGCCTCTGATTGTCAGCTTTAAGAAACGGTCAGCGGTTATGCGAAGAAGCATAAACATATAATTAAGAAGGTTTGCGAGTCTTATAGTGCTACTGAAACGAAATTTTCGTATCCTCTTTCATTTGTTCCATCTATAGTTTTCAACCTAGTTAAAATCATGGTGAATTTTATTTTTGTCAAATCCCAACGGAAAGTGCTGTTTTTAGCCTCCGAAGTCGACTTTTTCGGGCAAAACTGTGTCCGGGCTCTGGAACCGAGTTTAAGGACCTTGTGACGTCACTGGTTGTGTTCACGTGTGAAGCGCTATAGATTTCCTCTTGTTTTCACTTGATTTATTGAATTTTATTCTTCATATTATCGATACCTAGTAGTTTTCTACCTTGTAATTTCTGTCCAGCCTTGACAGAAAATACGCATCATAGACGTTAGAGGGCGCCAGAGTGTAGATTAACGAAAGTGAATGCTACAGATTAGAACACCTCAGAACATCTTGACTACACGATTGGAGACTTCGAAGACGAGTGTGGCTACTTTTATACTGTTTTATATCAAGACCTGAAGCCTGAACACGATATATCGTCCGTTTGTTTTCAGCCTGGATTCTCACTGTTATCTAAGTTCTATTTAACCTAGGTTTGAATATGTATCTTCCGCAACTTTACTGCATTAATTAAAAGCGGTAAGCACATCAGCCATCCGCACAATCATGAAATTATTAACGGTCCACAAGCTTTGCAGCGAGTACTAGATTGCACACAGAGGGCATCTTTTTATGATACTAATAAGTGAGAGTTGTTGTGAGCATCGTTGGAACTAGAATTGTGGTCTACAGCACGGCCAGTTTGCTTTTAATATCGCGGCATACGCATCAGTGTGAACAAAGCGGCAATATTTTGCTTTTCTTAGACGTATCAGTCCCAAATGCAATACTTACTTTGAGTTCCTTAACGTACATTATGTCTAAGATCTTCATTTATTGGTATCCAAGTTGAAAGCAATTCGTTAAAACATCGCTAGTTTACATTTCGAAGGTTTATTTTCAGAATGTGAACTAATTTTTATATATGATCTTTTGCTGCCGACACGGTCACGCTTTCTCTAGTTTCCTGAAAACACGGGGTCATGCCTGGGGGGTCATGGCAGCTTAGTTTGTCTTTAAAGTTTTAAATTCGTTACCTGTATATAAAAGACGAGCGTTTCTTAAATTGTTGCTGCTGTGGTAACTTTTAGGATGTAGTAGGCTCGATTTCCGCCGCTTTCTCGTGTCCAACCAGATAAAAGTCACTGTATATATAGCACAATCTTGTCCGCGGCGAGCGTGGGGTTTCCTCTAAGCGAAGCGACTCGAAGACTAGAAGCGTTGTTGCTGCGATTCGTGCAGCAATACTCCGGATAATATTTTCAAAAGCCGCTTTCTCTTGTTTTCATGTCTATTTTACTTTATGAGTGTAGCTATTGTTAAAAAATAGGTCCGCAATGCGTACTTGGGGTCTTATGCTTAGTTTAACTCCATCGGGCCCTTAATTTGGTATTGGAGTATCACTTATTGTGCGTTATTAAAATGGAGCACTAAAACTAGTTCATTACGTACGCTTTAAATTTCAACACCTGTTCAGAATATTACAGTGTTGACTCACCTCTAATCTTTCAGTTATTGCTATTTGCACAGCTTTTTAATGTAAAAGGGATCTCTATGTTGACAATGAAGACAGGTAACTATTTTAATTATTCAAGGTAGCTGGTTTGAGTTACTGCGCAAGCTAGCTCACGTGAGATGGGAAAACTGCTTTTTGAAAAGTTTGAGTTTGAATAGAGTTTTTGTCTAATTCTTTGGCTTTTCTTTGCTCGATACTCCTGAAAACTTCACTGTGTCACACCAGATAAATCTCTTTAGTTCATTAGGGGAATGTACGGCTTAGAAGTCAAAATATTGAAGTAACTCACCAGCAAACAGAAAAAAGTCATTGTGTGCTGGTTTCCATAGCAATTTTTACGTGTCCTAGGATTTTATGTTTTAATCAAAAGAAGTGTAATGTATTTCGCCTAATTAGCGACAATTAAATTGCCATATTGCCATGTCAAACACGGCAAGAAAACCCTCGTTTACCGTTAATTTTCCCAAACAGTGAATACCAGATAAATCCTGGATTAACCGTCCGTTTTCTAATATCGGAAAACGTTCTGTTAATTCAGCGTTTTCCTTGAGTGAACGCCAAGAAAACATGAGACTAATTCATTGTTTTCATTCTCTTGAAAAACGCCTGTGAACACATTGTTTTCCATTGCGTTTTCTTTCGTTTTCCCGAGCGGATTAATGCAGAGTTTGCAGGAGGTTTTCCAAGTCTAAATACTGACGGTTAACACCAGGTAAACTACACGTTCACTAGCAATTTTCCCGCATTGGGAACACTTCGATTTAACACCTTGTTTTCATATGCCTTCACCGTAGTTTTCCCGCGCAGGTAAATGTGTTGTTTGTCCGACGTTTTCTGGGTGTACATGTTGACGGTTAACACCTGAAAAACTACACTTTCACTAGCAGTTTACCTGCATTAGAAAACTTCCATTTAACGCCCCGTTTTCATATGGCTTCACCGTAGTTTTTCCGAGCGGGTAAATGTATTGTTTGTCCGACGTTTTCTGGGTGTACATGTTAAAGGTTAACGCAAAACTACACATTCACAAGCAATTTTCGCGCATTAGAAAACTTCTATTGAACACCTCGTTTCTCTGCATGGAATAACATGTATAAGGAGATATAATGAACCCGTATACATTGTGTGTACGGCCCATACGGAAAGGTATACTGATGTATACTGAAGTACATGTATGACTGGGCCTGTATAATGATGAGTATTCGTTTGAATTCTTATACTTATGTGTACTGCTTTGTGAAGATTACCTTATAACTAACCTAGTGTAAGGGAACCTTATGAGAGTTGACAAAGCAAATTCAACTTGTTTGTTCTTCGATCAGTCACGGCTGCACCACAAATGAAGGAAATGAAGAATGTATCCTGTGGTAACGAGTGCTTCGTTCGGAAGAACTTACTTAGCGAACTTGACAGCATGTAAAGGAAGCTTTAAGTCAGATAAACAGCTAATAAACACATTATTAAGTATTTATTTTTACACAGTATTGCTAAATGAGACCCAAACTGCTTTATGATCACTGAAATCAGTATGTTTCTAAAACACCTGCTTGCATATCCGAGTGAGATTTGATGTTTGTATATATGTGATCAATAAGTGTTTTGTTGTCAGTTGTATATGTTGATATCAACTGTTTGTAATGTTTATCCCTCACTAGTAGATTGAATAAAGGTCTTCTTTCTGTTTCAACAAGCCAGTTGATATTAAAGTCTCCAAGAATAATTATATTGCTGTCTGGCATAATGTTATTTAATGTTTCAGTAATTGCTTGACAAAGCTGTCTTACAGGAACCTTTGGTGAGCGATATATCCCTACGACTGTCCAATCCACAAGGCTTGTTATCTTAATTACCGTTAATTCAATACCATGTATGTTGTTACAGCATGGATATCCAGGTAAGTATGGGATTTTACTGTACACAGCTGTACCACCATAAGGTCTTGATGCATTGCTGGAATTAGAATTATCATTTCGAAAGAGCTCATAAGCAGGAATATAATACATCTCCTCAGTATCTTGAAAACTGAACCTTGTTTCTGCAAAAATATTAATATCAGCACTTAAATAATTTAAGTCACTATGCAAGTCTTGGATGTGTTTATGCACAGACCTTACATTAAGATAGCACAGTTTTAGAACGGATCCCGTTATCTCATAAAGTGGGGATATGCAGAGCTTTAGTTTTGCACTTGTTCTCAATCGTTCCATTTCTTTCTTAATTAAAGGGAACCTCCACTCTAACAAAAAGTTCACTTCAAATCACGCGAAATAATTTTAAGAATCAAATTTGTTTGAAGTTTTAACTAACAAAGCGCGTTTACCTTAAATACATGAATTATAGAATCGTTTATTTTTGTTTTCAAAGTTCCCGGGCGCCGCCATCTTGAATAATTGTGACGTAAAATGGTTGCCCTTTTGTTATTAGACAAAAGCTCTTTGTGTCAGAACAATAGAGCAACCAAGACAAGTCACAATTATTCAAGATGGCGGCGCCCAGGAAATTTGAAAACAAAAATACGCGATTCTGAAATTCGTTTTTCTCCACTATAGACACTCTTCTGGAAAAAGATTCAAACTAACGTTATTGCAAATACTATATCCTGCGGTTTAAAGTGATTCTTTGGTAGGAGTGGAGGTTCCCTTTAACATCTGGATGAACAGCAATTTTACTTTCACATAGGTCAGTTATATATAATCCTTCAATAGTAGTAACTCTGCTTAGCCCTACATAATGTATGTGTGGGATAGTTCTCTTGGTACTGAAGTTCACAACAATTTTAGTCTCAGTATCACCTTGTGACCTGTGTATTGTTTTTGCTGCCGCTGGACGTAATGGACACTGTTTTCTAACAACTTGTGCAGTTTTGTTTTTACCAACTGCAAACTGTGTAGTCACAGGTTTAATGGGAGTCCATGTATACTCAATTCCTTGAAGATACAAATGTCTATTTTCATTTCTAGTTTTCTGACCTACATCTGAGTGGTCAAACTGTACCCAAACAATACCAGATGGTTTGTCTTGTTGATGCATTTCCAGCACCATTTGTCATGCCATCTTCAGTTCTTAGGTTCATGACAACTTCAGTTCTTTCACATTCAACAAGACAAAGCTGCAAGGCCAACTGCTTTATTTTCCTTGGATCCTTTGGTATTTGTGTTAATATTCTGTCTCTTAGCTCTGATGAGTTAGCTCCAATAACACTATCTTGAGCATTAATTTGGAACTTGTTTCCTCTAGCTGCATTGTGAGCTCTGAGATTAAATTCATCTACTTTGACATTTTGTATAAATAAGTGTGATGCATCCAGTGGGTTTATGATGTCTTCATGTACGACTCTCTCTTTAAGTTTTAAATTTCACTTTGTGTATGATTACCTTCACGCAACCTATTAAGTAGTTCTGCAAACACTTTGCTGTCTCTTTGACGTATTATTTCATTCAGTTCAAACATTCGAAAGTGTTGATGCCATAAATTTGGGGTAAGAACTGCATAGTCTTTAAAAATATACCCATCCATAACAGGCTCTAACTGGAATAAATCACCAATAGCAATGATGCTTACACCTCCAAAATCCTCTGTACAACTTTTAATATCTTTAAGTCTATTGTTTAGCTGTATGGCAAACATGCTATTTCCTACCATGGAAATTTCATCTACAAAAATTAATTTGACACCTCCAAATTGACTTCTCAAGGTGTTCAGTCTACTTGACTCAAGCCTTTTGTAATTTCTCAGGGATTGATTGGCAGGAACAGCAAATGCACTGTGAACAGTGTTTCCTTTAATGGTATATGCAGCTTTTCCAGTTGGTGCTAATAATAGCACTTTTTCCTGATGAAAATCATCACCAGCTCTAGTGTCATAATATTTAAGTGCTGCCTGATACAAAGCCTTCGTTAGATGTGATTTGCCAACTCCAGCTCCTCCACTCAGGAAACAGTAAAAGGGGGTTTCTGAGGTTTTAATCTGATGTAAAATGTGATTAAAAAAAATTCTTTCTGCTCTTTATTTAGAGTCTGGACCATTTGACGATAATCATCATCTGATAATTCATTTAATATCAGTGGCTCATTATTCGGTGCTGCTGATGGGATGCCCAGATCATCAGACAGATCATAGTTTTCACTGTTATCACATACGGGGCAAAATTACTGAATGCTGATTGGCTGAGACAGAGGGCATTTTTTCTTAATCAGGGCACTTTTTGGTAATCAAGAGGGCATGATTAATTGATGCTGATTGGCTGAGCACGCCTGCATTGAGTTGGTTTCCCGCTTCAAACGGATTTTGCAAAGAAATTTCAGAAACGCATCGCTTCTCAGTTTGATCTAAACACGGTTAATTCATCTTAACGTGAAAGAGAATCAACATGCAACAAAGCGCAGTCTTTTGGTGGAAAAGCAAAAGGATTTTTCCGACTAAAAATGCATTGATTCGCAGCCTGAAAAACGTTTGAGTAGAGACGGCTGGTGTTGCACGAAGCATAGAATTACAGAACTTCATGGCCGCCAAACTGAAAGCTAATTTCTTCGTTTTGCCTCGGGTCGCCTTATTAGTATTACAGCTCACTTTATCGGCGTAAAAACAGCGTAAATTTTGTTGGTACGTGAAGTTTTCACAGTGGAAAGGACAGTTTTGGATTCAAGAAGTCATTAGAGCTCGTTTGGACACTTGTTTACGTCTATCATCGATCCAAGAACAAGTAGTTTCACGCCGTTGCAAGCTTCGCAAAACAGGTGAATAAAATTAGATTGCTTATAGTTTTGTTTGTAAAGAAATGGCTTTGAGTGAATTGAACCAAGTTGCTGTGTTTTGCTTACTATTATAGTAGGCTTTCCCCGTGTTACTGCTAGCCTGTTAAATAATGACAACCGGCAAACCTGTTTACGCGACGGCAAGACCTTGAGCCTTTGTACAAAATTTTGCCCTTTATGTGATAAACAGGTAATCGCAAGTGCTCTCGGGCAATTAAGGATTAATTTCACTTGTATTTTCAAAGTTTTCCAAATTGCCCTCGTCGTCGCCAATTTTGTGAAAAC
>JAHPZR010004770.1:0-23069 GCA_019787425.1 Platygyra sinensis
GTTTTCCGGCCGTGAGGGAGCGGGAGAAACTTTGTGATTTGGTTAGAAAATGGCGGACTCTCCAAGCTTTCACACGGCACTCGCAGAAGCGCTTTTATTTCTCTCCGAGTTGGGTTTGTCGCGTGTGTTACGCCCCGAACAAAAGGAAGCCATTTCTTCTCTTGTTCATCAGTGGAAGCGATTTATTAGCAGTTCTTCCGACGGGCTTTGGTAAAAGCCTTATCTTCCAGTTGTTCATTCGTGTGAAGCAAATATTATCGTCGAAAGATGCATGTGTGATTGTTGTTTGTCCGCTCAAAAGCATCGTGCAAGATCAGTCAACGGAAGCATCTTTAATGGGTTTGACGGCAACATCCCTGGCTAGTGGTTGTTTACCAGATGTTGAAAACGGCAAATACCAACTGATCTTTGCTTCCGCAGATGAAATACTAGCAAAGCCTTTTCTCTCTTCCCTGAAAAAGAGCAGCTCACTATTGCACCAAAACCTTGCTGCGATAATCGTGGATGAGTCCCACACTGCGGAAAACTTGGACCGGACAAAGGTTTGATTTTTTTTCCTAATGTTTAATTTCCAGAAAAATATCACACTTTTTGGATTAATTTCCGTGTATGCCTTATAATTACTATACATGTAAGTCATACTCGTTCAATGGATCTTAATAGGTCAACAAAGAAAGGCAAAAAATCGGGAGCTTTTCGTGAATCGTTTGGAAACCTGGGAGAGCTGCGGTCTTTTTGCAAACAAGGTAATGTAAACATTTTTTGTTACACCTTCAGTTAATCAAGAGGACATTAATAAACTACTTTTAATTTAATTTAATATAAATTGGTCTCTCCTGGGAGAAGAAAATACATGTATGGACGGCAAATGTTGATTTCTTTCTGTAAGTGTTAAGTCTTAATGTTTCTGTCTACAAAAAAATTAAAATGAAGTTTAATTTGTGAACCGAATAATTTTCGTTCTGTAAGTGTTAAGCTTTTATTCTGTTTACAAAAAAAATTGAAATGAAGTTTAATTTGGGAAACCGAGTAATTTGATCTACGAAACAGGATGTTCTTCCATTGAAGTGAAATTAAAAAATGATCTTTTTCTTACATCTATATTTTTAATTTGATTCCAATTTATTCCCAAGGTACTCCTATGGGTGCCCTTACTGGTACTGCTGACAAAACAACACAGGACACAATAAGGAAAGTTCTCTGTAGGAGGCCAGATTGCAAAATAGTATATGTCAGTCCCAACCGGTTAAACTTGAGATTTTCTGTCAAAAAGGTGAACGAAGCTGCGCAGTTACAGGAGCTGAAGTGGATTGTAACCTGATTAAAGAGCAGGGAATCAATTGCCCAAAGACAATCATTTTTTGTAATACGATGAATGAAATAGCTGTCGTAGTGAACTATCTAATTTTAGAGCTAGGAAGGTCAGTGTTTTATCCAGAATTTTCTGCACAACAAGATAACTGTATCCTAGGAATTTACCATTCCAATTCCTGGCAGAGCACCAAGGATCGAGTTCTTGCACAATTTAAAACAAATGGTGTCAAACGCATTCTTATTGCAACAACCGCCTTGTGCATGGGAGTGAACTTCACTGATGTTCGATACATAGTTAACTGGGGACCCGCACGTTCCATTCTTGATCAACATCAAGAGGCTGGAAGGGCTGGCCGAGATGGGAAGAAATCCCATGTCATTGTCATTTATCATGGTCAGCAAGCTGGACACTGCGAACAAGAGGTAAAAGATTTTGTACGTGCTAAAGGGTGTTATCGTGTTGCTGCATACAAAACCTTGGATACCACAATTAAACCTCTTGAACCTCTTCATGACTGTTGCTCATTCTGTTCAACCATCTGCAAGTGTGGTGGTGTACAATGTAATGGAGCTGATTTGCCTTTTGAGAGTGCTGTGCAAGAAGAAAGCAGCAGTGAAAACAGTCATGTCATGCAGAGGGAGGTAACACCTGAGGACCGGATCATATTACAAGAGGCCTTATGTGAGGTGCGCAATAACATGGGAGTGGAGGGACTTTCATTAGATAAAAGCTCAAGCCATGGTTTCTCAATGCAGCTAATAGAAGACATCACGAGCAACTCTGAGACCATCTTCACAGTACAAGACCTTATATGCAATTTTCCTGTATTTTCCATTTCAAATTCTTTAAGAATTTTGGAAGTAATCCAGGAAGTATTCATGGACATTCCAAACTTAGAGGAAACTTTAACTTTTATGAACTTGCATTCGGTTCCTGAGTTACTAAATGTCAATTCAAGAGTACTCGAGTGGTTTGACTTCAATGAGATTGATTTAGGTGTTGAAAGTGACAATGATTCAGTACTCTTGGAAATTTAACTGTTATTGACATTGGCATTAACCATGTTCTCTGGGAACTCTCAGGGACTTTACTGATAACATATGTAGTTTAATTATTACTTTAAATCTTATTGTGCAGTTCCAGAAAATATCCATACTCCCCCCACAGTTCAAGGGATTGGAATTTCCTGGGAGGTGGGGGGTTCTGTAAGGCCCAAAAAATTAAAGAAATACACAAGGCTAGTCTAATTGGACTTTCCAGAGGTGTGGGATGTCTTTTAAAAAATCCCTTCCATGGGGATGTACATGTATGGATATTTTCTGGAATTACACATTTTGTTATCATTGCTCAGAATTTTTAAAAATATTTTTTGGACATTGTGCAGTAGTTTACATACAGATCTTGCATTTTCGATTGCTGGTGGCTTCATTTTCCTTGGGTCATTGTTCACAGTTCATTGAAAAAAGATCACATTTTTACAATGATTTTTATCATTAAAAAAGGCTTTTATCTTTGCCAGAAGCAAGGCTACTAAGATGATTACATGTTTAAGTAAAGGCAATGGAAGTTACAAAGCAGGCTGTGTAATGTACAAAAGAAATCTAAATTGTTCTCAAGCTCTCAAACTTCCAGGAATCTCAGAAATACTCTATGTGTGGTAAGAAATTAACTTGTCCAAATTGGATGTAATTTCTGCGATGAGCAAATAAAATTAGCATTAAAGTAAATACTTTGTACATAGAAAAGAAAGGACAGAAACTATTACACATAAAAATTGTTCACATGAAATCTCATCTGAGTGACATTATTATTTAGTAAATAATGACCTAGATGCAAACTATTCATATTTGCAAAACAATGTTTGTCCAGTTGAATGCTAGTGTTCTTGCTGGTATATAGAACCCCACAGATCAATGTGCTCTTTCAACCATTTGTGCAGGTCTCTGTAGTCGAGGCCGTCGATGAGATCCCTTTTAAACTTTGGGAATGCTGCATAACCATCACGGTCAGGCTTCTTGGTAAAAACATCATTGTTCAGCAGGTCAGTTATGATCTGGTGGACAGCCTCTTCCTCCTTGGGGTTGGCCCTTGAGAAATGCTGCTCCTTGAGATCACAGTCACGGTTAACAGACGTGTAAACAAGTTGCCTTGATTCCAGAGTGCCTGCTGTTCTTTCTGCGTTGTGTTCGTCAAGGTTTGCACCCAGGTTGCGCCACATAGTCTTAATGTCCTTATTATCATGTTCTTTCTGTAGGTCAAGTGGAATGTTCCGTCCAGGAAGGCCACTTCCATTAAAAGTCCTGTTCCACTTTAATCTCAGTGCCTGTGATGGTGGAAGGATTGCTAAACACTTCACCAGATACAGAAGGACAGCATATGCATACTTGTAGTGTCCATGTGTCTTGTACAAGAGCAAAGCTAGTTTATATAATTCAAACAGACGTCCTCCATCACCTTCTTTAACAGCATCATTAAATTCAAGCAACACAGCCCAAATGTGAGCTTTGCACTATGATAATTGAATTTATAGTCTTCTTGACTCTCATCTTGTGCTATGTCTTCCTCTCGTAGGGGTTCTCCATGCTTTTGTTCCTCATGCCTGGATAAAATTTCAAGAAAATACTCCATTACCCCTAATTTTTTGGCCTGTTATTTTAACTGACGGTGTATCATATCGCTGAAACCTGACTGGTAATGGGGAGTGGATAATAAATTGTCTCAGTGACACAGTAACAACCTACAGTTTTTGAAGTCAGACAAAATAGGGTCCTGTATTTTGGGGAAGTCAGTGGTAATTTAGGATAAGTAAATTTGTATTAAGAAAAGCAGAAAAATAAATAATCTTGTTTCATAGCTGGCTGGTGTTCTTGACTGACAGTTTTTTTCACAGTAAAATTGATAGGTTGGCAAGAAATCAAAACACTCATACATGTACAGGTACCTGTTTCTTGTGGCTTTTGTCTTGAACACTAGTCCACACCGCATCCTACAGTAGTAGTAGCCATAAGGATCTCTGATGTCTTGGCCACCATCAAATGAGAGATTGTGTACCTCAACTTCATGCCTATGATTTAACATGTTCCTATCTATTACAGGCAGGAACTATATTTTTGTGCTGGGGAGGTGCAAATGATGCCAAACCCTTTACTTTATAGATTTCTTAATATATGTAATTAAGTACAGTGGCCTGAAAATATCTAGTTTCAAACCCCCAAAAAGCACACAAAGTAGTTACTGACCTCTTTCCTGTCATCAATATACCTTGGTACCCTATTGGCTGCTAGAGTAAAAATCCTTTTACTGTATAAATTGTCCTTTACAGATAGGTTTCAGCTTTTGTGTCACAATAACATTTCATATATTACCTTACTCTTCCAGAGTGAAATGCATAACTCCTGTTGCCGTCAGGTGCACGACACACCCATCTGGATTCCTGGTCTACTCCTTCAAGCTCTGTAGTCTGGGCTACCAATTTTGAAATTTCATCTGTGTTAAAGACAAATTTCTTTACATGTTCCTCACAGACCTCCAGAAGCCATTTGGCTCTAGTTTGCTTACACACAGTTTTCTCGGGTATGGCAATTCCTGGCTTATCTAATAAAGAAAAATTTTAACACTGATTTTCCAAAAACAATCCAAGTTGAAAAATGCTAACAAGCACACTGTAGAATAACATTTCAATTCTGCATGTGTTATAAATTGTGTAACAATTTTTTAAATACTTTATGCATGTCTGCATTTGAGCCAATTGAAGAGTGAGGTGCAGGTACATCTATGGTAATACTTATCATGACATGTTGGAATGAGGGGTGGTGAGGGAATGAACAGTAGGAGAAACTATATTATTGTTTTAATTTTCTTACCATTGGTGGACTGCATTCCTGTCATTTCCATAAATGATGCACATATGTGGGCCTCTGTTTCTCTGGCATGAAACTCGCTATACTCGTTGTAATGGTTTTCCACCCCTTTTGCAGCATTTGTTTTGCCAGTTCTGTTGATGCTGGCTCTGGTAGTGCCAATTTCAGAAGCAGAAGAGTGGCTTACAAACATTTTGAATTCTGTCTAATTAAATTATACACAAGATATTAATAGACAACTATAACAGTTTTATGATTTGCTAATCCATGTTACATTTCAGATAGTAATCAATCCTTTTTCCCTTGTGAGTGTCAAAAGGCATCAGTTCTAGCATTGTACCTTGTATAGAGTGTATTTAGCATGCCAGTCTGCAAACTCTGTGTCGAGTCCCTGTAGTTTCTCATAATCATTCAGGCCATCCCTGTATGTCCAGATGACATTCCTGGCGCGCTCTTCAAAGAGCTGGTCACCATGTAGGGGTACTTTTGCAAGAATGGTCTTCTTGGTTCCCTTAGTCAAGCAAGGGACATACTTTTCTTGGTTGTGCTGTAGAAGTTGGGCCATTTCTCCAGACACATTGGGGTTCAAAAACTGCATACTTAGAAAGCACTACACAAGCAGAAAAAATATTTGGTAAGTTATCCACCAATGCAGAAGTCTGTCATATGACAATATATGGTTACAGAAAATATCCAAACCTCCCCAGCTGGAAATTCTAAACAAGCTTCCTACATTGCTTTGAATATGTTGGTCTTGCAGTACCCCCCAGCTCCAGGAAATTCCAATCCCGTCCATGGGGGAGTAAAGATATTTTCTGGAACTGCATTTGTTAAAAGCAAACAAACTATGAAGTAAAAATTCAATATGCAGTATTTCAGTTGAATATTATTAATTTAAAACTGATCTAATTTAACCAATACAACACAGTTTTGATTGGTTTCTTTCTGAGATATTGGTGTCAGCCAAAAAGGAGCTGTCATACACAACCACTCTTGTCATACATGTGCAAAAACAGAACCAGAAGCAGTTTGAAGGGCTATTTTTAATGTCAATGCAAACCTTGATTACCTGACATATAGTTACATACAGATTTTCACAGCCAAGGCAAGGTTTGAGTTAGGTACAGTAAGCAAACCAAAAAATAAAGTTACATCATGTACAGTCAAACTAGTACTCGCAGAATCAGATTTTTGAGACATCTCTTTTGAGTACTCATGAGGGATGTGCCTCACTACCACATCTCTAAACTGGTGAAAGGGCTGCAGATATTTTGTTATTACCCGGCTGACAATAACAGACCAATTTCTGACAAGATTTGCCATAACATCATTGTCAGGCAGGAGTTCTGCAAATTGAATATCACTGACTGGTTTCTGGCTGGAAAACCGGTCAAGTTGTGGGTCTTGGACTCTGTCAACTGATGTGTCCAGTGGATGGAGCGGTTGCGATGCTGTTGAGACTGGACTCTGGCATGGATTTCATAATCGATGTTGTCTCCCACCAATCTATTTTTTTATTTACAAAATCATACAGTGTGTTAATTATCTCACACTATTCTTATAAAGTAAATAAAAGAAGAGTTTATTATATGTAATTTGGCTTCCTAGCCTTGTTAACTTTTAAGTTATTTTAGGAAGCCAACACCCTTGCAGTTTTAATTTCTATTTCATGTTAATTTAATTTCTGTAAAGTGTAAGGGTCAATAAAGTTGTTGTTGTTGTTGTTGTTGTTGTCTAACATTTATTTATTTATTTATTTATTTATTTATTTATTTATTTATTTTTATTTATTACAATTTAAGGGCGTATTTACAAAAGGCGTATTTACAAAAGAAAGGGGGGAAAAAATAGCCATAAGGATAATTTGTAAAAGAGTCGCGTGACCCCATATAAAAACAAATCACAAATCACATGCACTGTAGATGAAAGGCAAAACTTCAAAATTGTCCCCATTGTACTAATCATTGAACTATTGAATTTAGGGGAAAAAATAGATATGATAAAACGTTTTGAAAAATATTTATAGCCTCTTGAAGTTAATCTTAGCTATCAAAATAAACAATCAATCATCGCAATATGATTGACCAGGAATATTTGAGAAAGTGGCCTGATGCTCTACAGTTAAAATGCTTACTTGTACATAGGAAGTTTGGTTCCCTCCAATCTTTTGATAACGATTTGCATGCAGTCCTCATTAAGACCTGCCTTCGCCGCCTCCTCATTCAAGAGCGTTTTTAAGCATTCGTGTCCCTTTGTAGAGAAGTAGTCGTAACTCTCGAGGTGCTGCTTGCTTACATCCAGGTGTGGCAAGGAACCTTGCTTTTGTAAGACTTCTTTGGCCAACTTGAGGGCACCGCGATTCTCTTCTATGGCACTTCTCCAAATGTCCACCTTTCCTTCCAGTTGCGTGTTCATTTTTCCTTGAAGACGAACGATGGAATCGGGGGACATACATACTCCCAGACGATTCAGGCGATTGAGTTCGTCATGCTTGACGCCACTGTGAAATAATATGGTTGAAATCCTGTAGTGAACTGCGGAAGCTTGAGGATTTCTAAGACGAGCAAGCGTTGATGACGCAAGTGCCATAGAGTTTACTCGTCCACCAACAGCTTCTTCTTTTGACGAAAGACCACTTGCTCCGAGTTGACAGTTGAACCAAACAGGGCAGTGAATTCGAATCTCCTCCATAAACAATTTGTTGGAAAACCCTGCGAGTTTATCTGGATTTCTGGCAAGTAACATGCTCTCACATTTGAGGTAATCACTGAATTCTTTAGAAACAGCCTTGCGGATTGCAATGTTTATTTCTGGGGCAAGTTCTTTGTGTTTAAGGATAGCATTAGACACTTCACGCCAGTTTTAGCATGCAATGTTTTTGACCAAGTTTTTTGTTGGTTCGTCCCGGGGAACTCTCGTAGTCACAGTGCCAGACGGAATCATATACACGACTTTTACCTGAAGTCCTGTTTGCGGCAAATCATCCACGTTAAGCTTACTCAGCATTTCATCCTCCTTTTGAGTAGAAGAAAGCGGCATAGAACTAATTTCTCCACCAAATGCAAGAGATTTTCTTGATTTGCCAGCTGACTGCGGCAATAGCGACTTGACTGTTGGCGAATTAACTCGAACAACTTTTGATTTTCTCCACGAAGGGCTCGCTTTCTCCGGAGTTGCCAATGTGCGTTTGGTGCTTACAGAGGCACTGTTCAACGTCGGAGTCGTACCCGCTTTAACAAACTCGAACAACTGGCCAAGACTGCGAATTTTTCGACCACACGGGTTGCAAACACGATCAGAATATGTTGAAGGATCGTTTAACAATACTAATCCGACACTACTACAAACCTCTGCTAACACAACTCCAATGCTGTCCTTCCTCTGCGAGGGTTTTAAAAAGGTTTTTCCGACGACGAATATACTTGTTTGCCAGGAATGTTTTCCAAATTTCACTTTAAAATAGCTTTTGCAAATCCTACAGCTGTCGCTAGGACGTCTTTCCGACATGACTTCACTCGCATACTCGCTCGCTCGATGGATTTCTGTTTCACACAAACTTGACAAATGCACGTGCGTGAATGTTTTTGTCGGAAGTAATTTTGGGCTTCCGGTAAAAACGAAATCGATTCTGATTGGCTGCTTGTACATTTCCGGAAAGGCGATCAAGCGCTACTAATTAGGGGGCGTTCTATGATTTCACAAGCTTTGCCGGCAGGCGTTATTTTCGCCCCACCCCCAGCCTGACATCCCCTCTGCGCCAATCCTCCTCTACCGGTCAAGCATCCAAGATGGCGGCACCAAAAACCCGATATATTATTTAGCGTTCCGCTCCAAAATAACGCCTGCACTGCAGGCTAAACAACACTGAGTTATTCCTCAAACTGTTCCATATTCAGAGCAAAGAAATTGGAAACAACAAGTACTACGAAGAAACAACAGAACTTGAAAAATGGCAAAGTGAGATTTCGCCTGAATTTTGACGTTAGAAAGGAAATGGAAGACTCAAGGCTGAATGCCATAAAACAACTGATTACGTTCGTAAAAGGTCGACTGAATTTTAGCTGCAAGAGTACAACAGCAGCTAATGTTGACCTTTAATGCGGAATCTCTTTTAGATTACTGGCTGAAGAATAACCATATTACTGTAGATAAAATATATTACCTTCGCAGTCTGTTTCTATTTTTTTACGAATTTTAGTTTTCAAATTTATTTCTCAACCGCAGAAGACCGGCAGAAAACAGAATCCTGTGGCAACTCGCTAAAATTAGACTTGATTGAATTAGCCAATCAAATGGGAGCATTGTCCGTCCGTTGGGATTTGTGATTGACAGGCTGAACACCTCAGCCTCGTTATATATGATCGCTCCCGGGGGTGTTTAAAAGCAATACGCCATTTGTGAGTTCCCTTGTGCCTCTGTTTCAAAGCGAGTCTAAGTGCAAAACCATTCTAACCAAAATGACTTTGGTTTGCATGAAAATGAACTTGCATGCAGTACTCATTTTCATATGAAAGGTTCCCCACTTAGACTCGACTTTGAAACAGAGGCACAAGAGAACTCGGAAATGGCCTATTGGAGAGACTAAATCAGTTCGCCAACGCAAACCCAAGCATAAGCGCTAGCACAAGACAAAGAGAAAAATTTGATCTTTCTGCTTGTGCTTGTGCTTGTGCCTGTATCAAGGCCGTTTTCATGGTGAATGTTGTGATTGCGCTTGTGCTTGAGGTCGTTGGGAAAAACCACACACTGTGGTATTTTAATTGGAAATGAACAACAAAAACTTTCCTTCATATTTTGTGTGCAGTTAAACCTTGGTATGAGACTACTTGCTGATTTACAATTGGTGGCTTTGTTTCCTTAACATTTAGTTCTTGTTCAATTTTCCCGCTCACAAGCACATGTTGGATGGTGGTGTGTACTTTTAGGCTCAAATCCTTAAGTTGTTCCCTCGCAATATCTGCTGAGATTTGGTCTTTGAATTTGTAAAACTAGCCGAGTCGTGTCATCTTTCTCTTGTGATGGTGATAAAGGTTGCTGCTGGTCGCAAACCTTCGAGTCAACGAAACTTTTGATGGGAGAATTAACAAGATGTTTGGGATACTTCAGCCGTGAGAAATACTGTTTTCAGACGGTCATATTCATCTGAAAAATAAATTAACGATGTGCTCGATCAAGCATAGTTCTCAGTAAACCCTTTTTATACCATTGTCGACATGACTCTGATAGGGCAAGAGTAGACAAACAACAATCCTCCGCCATTGCCAAACACTATAAGAACATGCACGGAACAATGCCTCAGGGCCTGCTAAAGCGTTTCCAAGTGCTTAAGAAGTGCGAAAAAAAATTTACTGCTTAGTGTACGAAATGCTTTTTATAAGAGCTTTTAAAGCAAAATCTCAACGTGCAATCACACCCCATTCGTGCGAAAGTATTTTTATAATCTTCGCACCATCTTATGCTAATTTTTCGCGCCAAAATCTCTTTAAATGCTGTAATTTGCATGATCTTATTTATATTTTCCTTTATAATGTAGTCAGGACTACTCCGAAACGTCGGATTTTATCGTTTGTTTTTACAGTTTTATGTTTTAAGAAGTCTCTTTTAATGTTTATCTGATTGCGTTTAAAGTTCTCGTACAGCTTGCTGAACGCCGCACACAGATGACGTCAGAGTTTCCGTTATTAGAGAGTCTACGATATTGTCTACTAATTATAATTCTTTCTTCATCTTTCTTCGCCTCGCAGTTCACATATTTTGATGGGTCTTTCTCACAGCGTCACAGCCCTGATTGGGTTGTTTGATACTTTCTGGTAGATTAGGAACTTAAAACTTCGAAATAGGCCAAACTTTTAATTGAGAGATGAAAATTCGGCGAAATAATAAATTGCTGAGTGCACTGTTTGTTTCCTAGCCATCTGAGAATCAAAAGTCGAAAAAGATATCGACAAAAAGATAATACAAGCAATGCGAAAGAAAAGTGAAGAATATTCACGTCAAAGAAACTTTCGCTATTTCGATGCCTACTTTGTTCTGATAATGCTCACTTTGGGTTCAAATGCAAACTAGAGGAAATGTTTATCAGATCCATATTTGCAAACCAAAATATTTCATCTTGACGACAAAATAAACATTGTAATCAAAGCGAAAATTTCACACAGGTTAACGTTCCCGCTTTCTTTGCCAATATAAATCAAGTGAACTATCCACGTATCGAGCATAGATTATTTAATTCTGTACACATACATGGTTTTTTCCTCTTCAGTTTGTTTACAAATGTTATAGTTTTAATATCTGCAAAGTGTAAGAGTGAGCTGCGGATTGAATAAGGTGATCTTAAGTGTCACAAAATTAAAGCCCCAAAAAAGGGGACATTAAATTTTGGTTTAAGCTGGGAATTCAGTAATTTTTCTCCAATCATCAACTGTTTTAACGTCTAGATATTTTTATTGCCAAATTCATTTATTTAAATATCCGTTCTAATTTGCATTTCAAATTAAAGCGGACGTCATCAGAACAACATACTCTCAACTGAGTGGAAAACCTTTCTTTAAAATCAATATTCTTCGCTTTTGTGCTTCTCTCGCGTTTATTACCAGTCTATTTGTTCTCCGTCAACATCCTCTGGATGTTTGTACGCTCATATATCTGTGAAAGTAATAAGACATTAATTGTGAGCGATAAAAATCAAAAGACAAAAGCAGCTGCTGCAACGTAAATGTGTTTAAATCATGTTATACGCAGTGGCTATTGTATTCATCGTCATCTTCGCACTCGAGGCAGCCGTCATCATCATTGGGAACTTGTTTATCATTTTTGTTTTCAAGACTCAATCTGAACCCCATCTGAAACGAACTTCCCTTCTTCTGATCAACCTGGCTGTCGCTGATCTACTCGTAGGAGTAGGAGAAGTTGTCGTCATAGTGCTTTACAGAATTCCGATAAATGATATCAGATCTTTGACTGTTTGGTGGTCAGTTGAAGCCTTTGGTTTGTTCGTGTCGATTATGCTTCTCGCTCTTATTTCGCTGGAACGCGTTTACGCTGTGTGCTGGCCACTGCATCATCGTGTAGCAAGTTTTCGAGCGTACGTTTTCAGCATCGTTATAGTCTGGGTAATTGGGTTATGCAACACAGGGCTCTCTTTGTTAACAGTATATCACGCAGATGTGGATACCGTTTATGCCATGGCTTTTTCTAATTTCCTCCCTTTTATTTCACTCGTCATTATCTGTGCAAGTTACTTATCTATTCGTTCGCGACTGTATGCAACGAAACCTGACTTACAGGACGGCCAAAGAAGGTCAACGAGGGAACAGAATTTGCGACTTTCAAAAACATTTTACATAGTAGTCGCAGTGTCGCTTATCTTTTGGTTGCCTGGTTTCGTGGTGTACACCATCAACGTATTCTGTTTGGAGTGTTTTTTCTTTCGCGTTGCTGTGGTTTGGTAATGTACTACAGTTGGCAAATTCTTTGGTGAATCCATTCGTTTACAGCTTTAGGATGAAAATATTTAAAGATGCCTTGAAAAAGTGCTGGAAGAAGCCCTTTGATTTAAAACCTGTTTCCATGGAAGTTCAAAACGCACGACAAGAATTTACCACGCACCTATAATTACAACAACTTGAAAAACGATTATTGTACACTTTGGCTGTTTTGCCACTGACACTGTTTGGCTGTTCTGGTCACTGACACGTACAAACAATTGACACGACAAATTGATAACTTTAAACGTGAAGCGATCCTATAAAAGGCAAGGACACACCCCCTTGAAGCACTTTGCTAGCTTTTCTGTGCATTGATGGAAAGCCAGAATAACGGTCGCATAACATAGAAGTCGAGTAGAGATAGCGTTTTTTTCGTCAAGCCAACGAAGTCATTTACGTAGAATAATGTAAGGTGAATAATAAAAATACAGTGAAAATAAAACTTATATTAACACTTTAGATGATGGCTTTGGAAGACCAAAAACGATGAATTAATTATCTTCGTCGCTGCACCCGGCACATTCACATTTCGCCGATAACTAAAATAACAAAGCCCATGCCTGCGAGCTATCTGTTTCAATTTATCTCAGCATGCGAAACGAAATCTCTCAATATCTGTTCGTCGAAGCTCACAGTTTTCCTCGCGCTACGCTCTCGGAAAACTGTTCGCTTCTCGGAACAGATAATGTCCGCGGACAAATTTCCTAGCATATTTTCGCGCCAAATAAAGGCTATTGTTTATTTATTCAGGTTTATGAGCGTTATGATGGTGTAAACAAAATGCAAATTGAACAACACTGAGTTATTCCTCAAACTGTTCCATATTCAGAGCAAAGAAATTGGAAACAACAAGTACTACGAAGAAACAACAGAACTTGAAAAATGGCAAAGTGAGATTTCGCCTGAATTTTGACGTTAGAAAGGAAATGGAAGACTCAAGGCTGAATGCCATAAAACAACTGATTACGTTCGTAAAAGGTCGACTGAATTTTAGCTGCAAGAGTACAACAGCAGCTAATGTTGACCTTTAATGCGGAATCTCTTTTAGATTACTGGCTGAAGAATAACCATATTACTGTAGATAAAATATATTACCTTCGCAGTCTGTTTCTATTTTTTTTACGAATTTTAGTTTTCAAATTTATTTCTCAACCGCAGAAGACCGGCAGAAAAACAGAATCCTGTGGCAACTCGCTAAAATTAGACTTGAGTGAATTAGCCAATCAAATGGGAGCATTGTCCGTCCGTTGGGATTTGTGATTGACAGGCTGAACACCTCAGCCTCGTTATATATGATCGCTCCCGGGGGTGTTTAAAAGCAATACGCCATTTGTGAGTTCCCTTGTGCCTCTGTTTCAAAGCGAGTCTAAGTGCAAAACCATTCTAACCAAAATGACTTTGGTTTGCATGCAGAACTCATTTTCATATGAAAGGTTCCCACTTAGACTCGTTTTGAAACAGAGGCACAAGAGAAACTCGGAAATGGCCTATTGGAGAGAATAAATCAGTTCGCCAACGCAAACCCAAGCATAAGCGCAAGCACAAGACAAAAAGAAAAATTTTATCTTTCTGCTTGTGCTTGTGCCTGTATTAAGGCCGTTTTCATGGTGAATGTTTGTGATTGCGCTTGTGCTTGAGTCGTTGGGAAAAACCACACACTGTGGTATTTTAATTGGAAATGAACAACAAAAACTTTCCTTCATATTTTGTGTGCAGTTAACACTTGGTATGAGACTACTTGCTGTGGCATTTGTTTGGTTTCTGATGACAAACCCTGCATTGAGCATCAGGGGGGGGAAGTTCAGGCCTAAAAGCGCAATATTTTGTACCGTTTTTTACCGTAAAATTGGAATTTTTGTTATCTAAATATTTAAAATAGCATACAACTAATTAAAAATCTGTTTGTATCATAGCAAAGCACCACTTTTCGTCTCAATAAAACTTGTGTCTGTTTTTCACGAGGCCACCCCTGACGGCCCCTGGAGATGGTCATTGAAAAGGGGGGGAAACGTTTTTAGACAAAGCCGAAAATACAACATGTTTGATCAAATTTTTTTCGAACTGGTATTCTGATTTAAATCAAAAATGACAATATTTAGGCATATTTCATTCTTCGTGGATCTTTTGATGCTCAAAGCTCCGTGGGCAATCCATCAGTTTTTGCACGGCAAGCCATTTGCATGGTACAACCTACGAGAAATTTGCATTTTTGTGTGCCTTTTGGTCACCGCTAGCTTGTTTCGAAATGATATCATTGCACCAGTTTTTATTCTAAATCTCTTGTTTGTTTCCTATAAATTGTATTTATCGAGGATCTACTGTCAGATTTTTAGCAGATGAGTTATGTGGTATTTTTCAAATACCACATCTTGTGTTTATTGGATAATTTACGCAGATTACTCTTTTCGGGCAACAAAGCCACTAAAATCCCAAAATTACACTGCAAGGCAAGATTAACACCTTTGTAGGTATTTATAGGTGTTCCTTTGTTAGCTGGCATTTGACACATGTGGAACAAACAGCTTGAGGAAGAGAGTCGACTTTTGGTGTATTTTTGTTTGTTTGTTAGTTTTTTTTATTTGTAATCGGTTCTCGTCTTACTCGTTCTGACTAACTGGAAGCCCGAACGGGTAAATATAGGAATTTTCCACCTTCCTCAATTTAGTGGTGCTTTCATCGTTTTTAAGGCCTCTTTATTTGAGGTTTTAAAGAGCGCGTATTTTGATTTAAATTATAATACTCGCAGCGCAATCCTTTACTACGCGTTCAATGACAGGCATGAACAGACATTTTTTAAATCAACTTGGGTATTTACTCACTTTGAAAGTGAAGGTGCGGTTATCAAACATAGTTAGGCATTTGCTTTCTGTTTTTTTTTTCTTTTGATAAAAGGAACGAAAACAGGTGACAGTGATGCTGCGGATATTGTGGAATGCCTCACGGACGGAGACTTTGTAACACTTAAATTGCACACCAGAACAGGAAATGGGGACGAGAGGAAAGCGTGGCAGAAGAACAAGATGAAGACATACATGAAAGTCCCACCTCCCAAGATCAGAAAGCCATGCCCTTATTCTACTGCCCAGTGAAAGGATGTATGAAAAACGTTTCTTCGATCTTCTACATTGCAGCATCATATGAGTATGAGCGAGTAATCCAATCTAAGAAAGAAACAATCTATGAAAGAGCAAAACAGGGTTACGCAAAACGCCTCGAAGAAGGGTTTTCATGCAAATCCTGCGTTGCAAACAAAGTTTGAGTTATTTCAAGGCAAAAACAATTTGAAGTAAGGGATGGGCGCCCAAATCTTGTAAATCAAGATCCCCGTTTTAATGATAGGCAAAAAGAATTTTTAACGAATTTCAGTGAAGAGGGTGAACGAACAGGGATCAAGACGAATCCTGATGCTGTTGCAAAGACCATGAGAACGGCCAGAAATGAAAAAAACACCAGCGTGTGTTTCAGGTGTCAGAATTTTTGACGCCTCAATAAGTGGCCTCTTACTTTAACAGAAAAAAAAATTCGAAACCCCAAAATCGACTCTCCTCCGCCAAGCTGTTTGTTCTACATGTGTCAAATACCAGCTAACTTTGAAAACAAAGGAACACCATCCTTCAAATGAAAAGTAGATGAAGTCTTCAAATTATAGCAAAGGAACTTAATTTTGGGGTAAAAGGCAGGAAAAAAAGGATGATGTCGTTCAAGTTCTCTTGAGGCATGCCTCCTGATGGTCAGCTTTAGAAACGGTCAGCGGTTATGCGAAGAAGCATAAACATATAATTAAGAAGGTTTGCGAGTCTTATAGTGCTACTGAAACGAAATTTTCGTATCCTCTTTCATTTGTTCCATCTATAGTTTTCAACCTAGTTTAAAATCATGGTGAATTTTATTTTTGTCAAATCCCAACGGAAAGTGCTGTTTTTAGCCTCCGAAGTCGACTTTTTCGGCAAAACTGTGTCCGGGCTCTGGAACCGAGTTTTAAGGACCTTGTGACGTCACTGGTTGTGTTCACGTGTGAAGCGCTATAGATTTCCTCTTGTTTTCACTTGATTTATTGAATTTTATTCTTCATATTATCGATACCTAGTAGTTTTCTACCTTGTAATTTCTGTCCAGCCTTGACCAGAAAATACGCATCATAGACGTTAGAGGGCGCCAGAAGTGTAGATTAACGAAAGTGAATGCTACAGATTAGAACACACTCAGAACATCTTGACTACACGATTGGAGACTTCGAAGACGAGTGTGGCTACTTTTATACTGTTTTATATCAAGACCTGAAGCCTGAACACGATATATCGTCCGTTTGTTTTCAGCCTGGATTCTCACTGTTATCTAAGTTCTATTTAACCTAGGTTTGAATATGTATCTTCCGCAACTTTACTGCATTAATTAAAAGCGGTAAGCACATCAGCCATCCGCACAATCATGAAATTATTAACGGTCCACAAGCTTTGCAGCGAGTACTAGATTGCACACAGAGGGCATCTTTTTATGATACTAATAAGTGAGAGTTGTTGTGAGCATCGTTGGAACTAGAATTGTGGTCTACAGCACGGCCAGTTTGCTTTTAATATCGCGGCATACGCATCAGTGTGAACAAAGCGGCAATATTTTGCTTTTCTTAGACGTATCAGTCCCAAATGCAATACTTACTTTGAGTTCCTTAACGTACATTATGTCTAAGATCTTCATTTATTGGTATCCAAGTTGAAAGCAATTCGTTAAAACATCGCTAGTTTACATTTCGAAGGTTTATTTTCAGAATGTGAACTAATTTTTATATATGATCTTTTGCTGCCGACACGGTCACGCTTTCTCTAGTTTCCTGAAAACACGGGGTCATGCCTGGGGGGTCATGGCAGCTTAGTTTGTCTTTAAAGTTTTAAATTCGTTACCTGTATATAAAAGACGAGCGTTTCTTAAATTGTTGCTGCTGTGGTAACTTTTAGGATGTAGTAGGCTCGATTTCCGCCGCTTTCTCGTGTCCAACCAGATAAAAGTCACTGTATATATAGCACAATCTTGTCCGCGGCGAGCGTGGGGTTTCCTCTAAGCGAAGCGACTCGAAGACTAGAAGCGTTGTTGCTGCGATTCGTGCAGCAATACTCCGGATAATATTTTCAAAAGCCGCTTTCTCTTGTTTTCATGTCTATTTTACTTTATGAGTGTAGCTATTGTTAAAAAATAGGTCCGCAATGCGTACTTGGGGTCTTATGCTTAGTTTAACTCCATCGGGCCCTTAATTTGGTATTGGAGTATCACTTATTGTGCGTTATTAAAATGGAGCACTAAAACTAGTTCATTACGTACGCTTTAAATTTCAACACCTGTTCAGAATATTACAGTGTTGACTCACCTCTAATCTTTCAGTTATTGCTATTTGCACAGCTTTTTAATGTAAAAGGGATCTCTATGTTGACAATGAAGACAGGTAACTATTTTAATTATTCAAGGTAGCTGGTTTGAGTTACTGCGCAAGCTAGCTCACGTGAGATGGGAAAACTGCTTTTTGAAAAGTTTGAGTTTGAATAGAGTTTTTGTCTAATTCTTTGGCTTTTCTTTGCTCGATACTCCTGAAAACTTCACTGTGTCACACCAGATAAATCTCTTTAGTTCATTAGGGGAATGTACGGCTTAGAAGTCAAAATATTGAAGTAACTCACCAGCAAACAGAAAAAAGTCATTGTGTGCTGGTTTCCATAGCAATTTTTACGTGTCCTAGGATTTTATGTTTTAATCAAAAGAAGTGTAATGTATTTCGCCTAATTAGCGACAATTAAATTGCCATATTGCCATGTCAAACACGGCAAGAAAACCCTCGTTTACCGTTAATTTTCCCAAACAGTGAATACCAGATAAATCCTGGATTAACCGTCCGTTTTCTAATATCGGAAAACGTTCTGTTAATTCAGCGTTTTCCTTGAGTGAACGCCAAGAAAACATGAGACTAATTCATTGTTTTCATTCTCTTGAAAAACGCCTGTGAACACATTGTTTTCCATTGCGTTTTCTTTCGTTTTCCCGAGCGGATTAATGCAGAGTTTGCAGGAGGTTTTCCAAGTCTAAATACTGACGGTTAACACCAGGTAAACTACACGTTCACTAGCAATTTTCCCGCATTGGGAACACTTCGATTTAACACCTTGTTTTCATATGCCTTCACCGTAGTTTTCCCGCGCAGGTAAATGTGTTGTTTGTCCGACGTTTTCTGGGTGTACATGTTGACGGTTAACACCTGAAAAACTACACTTTCACTAGCAGTTTACCTGCATTAGAAAACTTCCATTTAACGCCCCGTTTTCATATGGCTTCACCGTAGTTTTTCCGAGCGGGTAAATGTATTGTTTGTCCGACGTTTTCTGGGTGTACATGTTAAAGGTTAACGCAAAACTACACATTCACAAGCAATTTTCGCGCATTAGAAAACTTCTATTGAACACCTCGTTTCTCTGCATGGAATAACATGTATAAGGAGATATAATGAACCCGTATACATTGTGTGTACGGCCCATACGGAAAGGTATACTGATGTATACTGAAGTACATGTATGACTGGGCCTGTATAATGATGAGTATTCGTTTGAATTCTTATACTTATGTGTACTGCTTTGTGAAGATTACCTTATAACTAACCTAGTGTAAGGGAACCTTATGAGAGTTGACAAAGCAAATTCAACTTGTTTGTTCTTCGATCAGTCACGGCTGCACCACAAATGAAGGAAATGAAGAATGTATCCTGTGGTAACGAGTGCTTCGTTCGGAAGAACTTACTTAGCGAACTTGACAGCATGTAAAGGAAGCTTTAAGTCAGATAAACAGCTAATAAACACATTATTAAGTATTTATTTTTACACAGTATTGCTAAATGAGACCCAAACTGCTTTATGATCACTGAAATCAGTATGTTTCTAAAACACCTGCTTGCATATCCGAGTGAGATTTGATGTTTGTATATATGTGATCAATAAGTGTTTTGTTGTCAGTTGTATATGTTGATATCAACTGTTTGTAATGTTTATCCCTCACTAGTAGATTGAATAAAGGTCTTCTTTCTGTTTCAACAAGCCAGTTGATATTAAAGTCTCCAAGAATAATTATATTGCTGTCTGGCATAATGTTATTTAATGTTTCAGTAATTGCTTGACAAAGCTGTCTTACAGGAACCTTTGGTGAGCGATATATCCCTACGACTGTCCAATCCACAAGGCTTGTTATCTTAATTACCGTTAATTCAATACCATGTATGTTGTTACAGCATGGATATCCAGGTAAGTATGGGATTTTACTGTACACAGCTGTACCACCATAAGGTCTTGATGCATTGCTGGAATTAGAATTATCATTTCGAAAGAGCTCATAAGCAGGAATATAATACATCTCCTCAGTATCTTGAAAACTGAACCTTGTTTCTGCAAAAATATTAATATCAGCACTTAAATAATTTAAGTCACTATGCAAGTCTTGGATGTGTTTATGCACAGACCTTACATTAAGATAGCACAGTTTTAGAACGGATCCCGTTATCTCATAAAGTGGGGATATGCAGAGCTTTAGTTTTGCACTTGTTCTCAATCGTTCCATTTCTTTCTTAATTAAAGGGAACCTCCACTCTAACAAAAAGTTCACTTCAAATCACGCGAAATAATTTTAAGAATCAAATTTGTTTGAAGTTTTAACTAACAAAGCGCGTTTACCTTAAATACATGAATTATAGAATCGTTTATTTTTGTTTTCAAAGTTCCCGGGCGCCGCCATCTTGAATAATTGTGACGTAAAATGGTTGCCCTTTTGTTATTAGACAAAAGCTCTTTGTGTCAGAACAATAGAGCAACCAAGACAAGTCACAATTATTCAAGATGGCGGCGCCCAGGAAATTTGAAAACAAAAATACGCGATTCTGAAATTCGTTTTTCTCCACTATAGACACTCTTCTGGAAAAAGATTCAAACTAACGTTATTGCAAATACTATATCCTGCGGTTTAAAGTGATTCTTTGGTAGGAGTGGAGGTTCCCTTTAACATCTGGATGAACAGCAATTTTACTTTCACATAGGTCAGTTATATATAATCCTTCAATAGTAGTAACTCTGCTTAGCCCTACATAATGTATGTGTGGGATAGTTCTCTTGGTACTGAAGTTCACAACAATTTTAGTCTCAGTATCACCTTGTGACCTGTGTATTGTTTTTGCTGCCGCTGGACGTAATGGACACTGTTTTCTAACAACTTGTGCAGTTTTGTTTTTACCAACTGCAAACTGTGTAGTCACAGGTTTAATGGGAGTCCATGTATACTCAATTCCTTGAAGATACAAATGTCTATTTTCATTTCTAGTTTTCTGACCTACATCTGAGTGGTCAAACTGTACCCAAACAATACCAGATGGTTTGTCTTGTTGATGCATTTCCAGCACCATTTGTCATGCCATCTTCAGTTCTTAGGTTCATGACAACTTCAGTTCTTTCACATTCAACAAGACAAAGCTGCAAGGCCAACTGCTTTATTTTCCTTGGATCCTTTGGTATTTGTGTTAATATTCTGTCTCTTAGCTCTGATGAGTTAGCTCCAATAACACTATCTTGAGCATTAATTTGGAACTTGTTTCCTCTAGCTGCATTGTGAGCTCTGAGATTAAATTCATCTACTTTGACATTTTGTATAAATAAGTGTGATGCATCCAGTGGGTTTATGATGTCTTCATGTACGACTCTCTCTTTAAGTTTTAAATTTCACTTTGTGTATGATTACCTTCACGCAACCTATTAAGTAGTTCTGCAAACACTTTGCTGTCTCTTTGACGTATTATTTCATTCAGTTCAAACATTCGAAAGTGTTGATGCCATAAATTTGGGGTAAGAACTGCATAGTCTTTAAAAATATACCCATCCATAACAGGCTCTAACTGGAATAAATCACCAATAGCAATGATGCTTACACCTCCAAAATCCTCTGTACAACTTTTAATATCTTTAAGTCTATTGTTTAGCTGTATGGCAAACATGCTATTTCCTACCATGGAAATTTCATCTACAAAAATTAATTTGACACCTCCAAATTGACTTCTCAAGGTGTTCAGTCTACTTGACTCAAGCCTTTTGTAATTTCTCAGGGATTGATTGGCAGGAACAGCAAATGCACTGTGAACAGTGTTTCCTTTAATGGTATATGCAGCTTTTCCAGTTGGTGCTAATAATAGCACTTTTTCCTGATGAAAATCATCACCAGCTCTAGTGTCATAATATTTAAGTGCTGCCTGATACAAAGCCTTCGTTAGATGTGATTTGCCAACTCCAGCTCCTCCACTCAGGAAACAGTAAAAGGGGGTTTCTGAGGTTTTAATCTGATGTAAAATGTGATTAAAAAAAATTCTTTCTGCTCTTTATTTAGAGTCTGGACCATTTGACGATAATCATCATCTGATAATTCATTTAATATCAGTGGCTCATTATTCGGTGCTGCTGATGGGATGCCCAGATCATCAGACAGATCATAGTTTTCACTGTTATCACATACGGGGCAAAATTACTGAATGCTGATTGGCTGAGACAGAGGGCATTTTTTCTTAATCAGGGCACTTTTTGGTAATCAAGAGGGCATGATTAATTGATGCTGATTGGCTGAGCACGCCTGCATTGAGTTGGTTTCCCGCTTCAAACGGATTTTGCAAAGAAATTTCAGAAACGCATCGCTTCTCAGTTTGATCTAAACACGGTTAATTCATCTTAACGTGAAAGAGAATCAACATGCAACAAAGCGCAGTCTTTTGGTGGAAAAGCAAAAGGATTTTTCCGACTAAAAATGCATTGATTCGCAGCCTGAAAAACGTTTGAGTAGAGACGGCTGGTGTTGCACGAAGCATAGAATTACAGAACTTCATGGCCGCCAAACTGAAAGCTAATTTCTTCGTTTTGCCTCGGGTCGCCTTATTAGTATTACAGCTCACTTTATCGGCGTAAAAACAGCGTAAATTTTGTTGGTACGTGAAGTTTTCACAGTGGAAAGGACAGTTTTGGATTCAAGAAGTCATTAGAGCTCGTTTGGACACTTGTTTACGTCTATCATCGATCCAAGAACAAGTAGTTTCACGCCGTTGCAAGCTTCGCAAAACAGGTGAATAAAATTAGATTGCTTATAGTTTTGTTTGTAAAGAAATGGCTTTGAGTGAATTGAACCAAGTTGCTGTGTTTTGCTTACTATTATAGTAGGCTTTCCCCGTGTTACTGCTAGCCTGTTAAATAATGACAACCGGCAAACCTGTTTACGCGACGGCAAGACCTTGAGCCTTTGTACAAAATTTTGCCCTTTATGTGATAAACAGGTAATCGCAAGTGCTCTCGGGCAATTAAGGATTAATTTCACTTGTATTTTCAAAGTTTTCCAAATTGCCCTCGTCGTCGCCAATTT